>PVJC01028659.1:0-22399 GCA_004026665.1 Murina feae
GCACACATAGTGAGTCCACAGCAATGATGAAAAACCTACAGCCACATACGGAGAGTCACACACATGCTGTGGAGGGAAAGAAGCCAGATGCAGGAGTACGTGGTTCTGTTTATATGAAGCACAACACCCAGGACGATGACAGCACGCTGCTACCAGTCAGGATGGAGGTGACCATTTTGGACAGATGGGGTGGGGCAAGGCCTGTATCTGAATTCCAGATGTTGGGATCCTGACCATCTTCTGTGCCTTGATCTAGGGGCTGGGTACACAAGCATGACCAGTCAGTGACAATTCATCAGGGCACCATATATTATATGGAACATATATACTATACTATATATTATATATCACTAAACTATCCTATATAATAAAAGCCTAATATGCTAAGTGTCCATTTGTCCATTCAACCAAAGTATAATATGCTAATGATATTCTAAGGCTGCTCAACCACTAGCTATGACGTGCACCGATTACCAGAGGGAGACACTCCGTCTGGTAGGTTAGCTTGTTGCTGGGGTCTGGCTGACTGAGACTGAGTGAGACATGTCCTGGACCCCTCGGGGGATGTCGGAGAGCCCGTTTCTGCCCAATCCCACAGGCCAGGCCGAGGGACCCCACTGGTGTATGAATTCATGCACCGGGCCTCTAGTCCATGATATAATATCATTACACTAATTTATATATTAACCAGTATGTCCTATTATCCTCTATATCATTTTTTACATGTATATTATATTCCATTAAAAACTTTAAAAATGTGTTCCAGGCCTTCGGGACATACTATCTAATGGAGACAAGTCTGCTACAGAAACATGATTAAAGACTATGTAAGTATTAGAAATAGAATAGAATGCAAATAAGTCAACTGTGCAGTTATTTTGATCAGGACTCTAGCGTATGTACTCACAGAAATCCTATTTAAATTTACCTAAAGCATATATTGAATATATTGGCTCTTATACAGGAAAATTCCAGGAGGTATATACAGCCTCAAGTGTGATTATATAAAGGGGCCTAGATAGAGATGGATGGATGGACAGCCAGACAGATGGGTAGATGAATTCACTTTTTATCAATCACCTCCCTCCCCTCAAAAAAGAAAGAAGTCTGATTCCTGCAGGTCAAGGTTAAAAGCTATCCCTCTAGGCCCCTAAGGTATGCTCCAGCTACCTTGTCAAACACAGCCATACTGCCCACTCGGCTGCCCCCGGCCACCACGGAACACCCATGGCTGTTTCCACCACACCTTGCTGGCCTTTATCCTCCTGTCCAACCTTAAAGGCCCAACTTGAACTCTGACCCATCCATGGAGAACAAGTCTCTTTGCCAACCAATTGCTTTGTACTGTGACAAATGCCCTTTCTCCCCAGGGAATAAAAAGAACTCTTAACACAAACTTTTAACAGAACACAAGGCTGTGCCCAATGGGTCCACCTCGCTGTGGGAAGGAGGTTTGTCTTGTGTATGTGTTGTCTGGGGCAGCGCCAGGCAGGGCAGCTTCCTGGGTGCATGGGTGAGCCCGCCTCCCCTCTGCCCAGGGAAGAACCTTGACCTGCAGCCAGGCCCAGAGGCTGGGGCGGGGAGGAGAACTGGGCTTTGGGGTTGGGCAGAAAGGTCCAGAGTCCAAAGTGCCCCTGAGGGAGGAACAGGGAGCCACAGCGGAGAGGAGGTGGCGCGTAGATTTGGTGGGGACTGAGGAACTTCAGGAAAGAGAGGCTGGCCCTGCCGCGGCTCTGCCTGCGAGTGCTTTCGGGCCGACTTTGCAGGTCGGAGAGCACCTCCTCCCCGTCCAGATGCAGCGGGGGAAAGGGACAAAGATAAATGGTTTGTAATGTAACTACTTTGACTTGGGTTCTTTCCCTTCCAGGTTCTACACTCTCCATCCCATCACAACCACCTTAGAAGCCTGGCAGGGAAGCCCCTTTTCCCCTTTTGTGATGCTGCCCTCTGCTGGACACTAGGAAATTCACAGGCAAAAACATCTGATTTGTTTCTGCAGTTTTGTTTGGGTTTGATTGATTGACCTAGTGATTCAGATCCAAGATTGTTTGCGAGGGGAAGGAAAGGATTTTCTGTAAAACCTGCATGTTTAATTAGAAAGAAATTAAATATTTTGTTTTCCGAATTATAAGCAAGCAGAGGTGACTGTGCAATGCATGTGTTTCCCATGAACGTGAAGTGACACGACCCTTTTGGGAAGTGAATTGGTAGGACGCAAGAATAATTTTTAAAGGGCATGGCCTTTGACCCTGTACCCTGCCTGTAACTCCAAGGTGCCAGAAAGCACTCATTCTCAAAGTTGTTCATCACATGATGCTCACAGACACCCAGGAGCCGCCTAGTGGCTAAAGAGACTGTGACGTCGCCACACCAGACAGGTGTGCAGGCTGGGTTTTTTTAAGATTCTTCAGGAACTTGGAAAATGCATATGACACAATATTAATCCTCAGCAGTTCTTTTTAAAATATGCTTTTAAATATATTTCTATTGATTTCAGAGAAGAAGGGAGAGAGGGAGAAATAGTAACATCAATGATGAGAGAGAATCATTGATCAGCTGCCACCTGCATGCCCCACACTGGGGATTGAGCCCACAACCTGGGCATGTGCCCTGACCAGGAATTAAACAGTGACCTCCTGGTTCGTAAGTCGATGTTCAACCACTGGGCCACGCCAGCCTGGCTCAGGAAGGAATTTTGGGGGGAATCCCTGCACCTTTTCTGATTATTGTAAAACTAGAGGCCCGATGCATAAATTCATGCACCAGTGGGGTCCCTTGGCCTGGCCTGCAGGATCGGGCAGAAACCAGCTCTTCAACATCCCCCCAGGGGTCACAGATTGCAAGAGAATGCAGGCCAGGCCGAGGGACCCCACCAGTGCACGATTGGGGTCAGGGAGGGATGCAGGAGGCCAGCAGGGGAAGGGCCATGGGAGGGTTCCAGGGCGTGTCAGGCCCGTCTTGCTCAGTCCCCATCAGCCAGACCCCAGCAGCAAGCCAACTTACCTACTGGAACATCTATCCCCTGGTAGTCAGTGCACGTCATAGCAACTGGTCGACCCTCTACCCCCTAGAGGTCAGTGCATGCTATAGTGAGCAGTTGAGCAGCCTTAGCATAGCATTAGCATATTACGCTTTGATTGGTTGGATTTCCGACCGGACGACTGGACACTTAGCATATTAGGCTTTTATTATATAGGATGAGAGGTCAGGGGTCCAAACTGAAATACCTTCAGAGGCTAGGTAATATCATTGAGTGAAAAAGGCCAAGCACAGGCCTAGGGGGAGTCATGGGGACTGTGGAAAGCTAGAGCTCATACCTTTACTGTGGTGGTATCACCACTCAGGCCTGCAGACTGTGCTGTCAGGGTCCCTGAGAACAGACGTGCCTGGAAGATGTCTGCGGAGGGTCGAGAGGAAAGGGTGCCGCTAATTTGCATAAAGGTGCTGTGCGAGCTGTCAGAGGTCCTGGCTCTCTGTTGCTGGTTCTCTCTCTCTTTTTGTTTCCCGGAGAAACTAGAAACATGGGCTTTAATGTGAAAGTCCCCGGATTTAAAATTAGCTGGAAACTAATTCCAAAACCATGTTTGACCTTATGTGGGCTGAAGAGAACAGTTCTGGGGACCAGATTCAGCCTATGAGTTGAACAACCAGATGAACCCTAAGAGACTGGCAACTCAGAAACCCTCTTATTCTGTGTACCTCATGTGTCATCTTGAGGCCATCACAGAGCAACATGAATTACCCTGGTCCATGAGATCAGGAGATAACAGGGATGCTGTGGATATTAAAAGTAAAAGTGCATCCTTTGAATGATGGTATGCACAATTCTCCCTGCCCATCTTCCGGTTAACTGCAATTCCTCCTTTTTAAAATTATAAATGTTTCCAGAGACAGTCCCCTAAAGACCTCAATCTAAAGCAGGTTCCCTTGTTACAACTCCCTTAAAATACCTTACTTCCCCTGAGTGAAAGGAACAAACACACATGCTAAGATAATCACTTGGGCGAATGCTGGCTCCCTGTCTGCCTGCTGAACAGTTGAGTGAGAGCATGCCTTTGCTTACCGTTGTCTACCAGTGGGGATACCCTGGTATGCAGCAGGCACCCAGTGTAGAATTCGCCTCCACCCCATCAGGGAAATACCTCTTCTCCTTGGTGTCCTTGGCCTTAGAGGGTATCTGGTTTCCATTGCTGAGAAGGAGGCTGGCTGACATGCCTCCCTCCCCCTCCTCTCTCTCTCTGAACCACAGAAGAACCCTATTCAAGCCAGTGATGGTCAGGACATCCAAGCTTGGCTGTGGCTGCAACCTGCCTGGATGGGGGTTGGAAGACTCGCATTTCAGGTTACACAAGCAGACACCTTTTCTGATAGACAGTCTACTTCCTCCTGGGTGCTGGGTCTGTGTGCGGGGAGCGGGGGGGGGGTAGTTTTTAGCCCAGAATTAAATTCTGTTCCCCACACGTATTTTACATTCTGCTTTTATTTCATCAGCATAACACCATCATTATTATGCCAACTAAGAGGCCAGCCCCCCTTCTCCCCCGCAACGATGTACTGAAGGGATCTGGTAGCCTTTAAGGCAAATTGCACTGTGTTTGATGTTGCAAAGAATTCCCTAAGGATTCGCGGAAGCAGCTGATTCTGTAAAGTAGCTGAACAACAGAAAGAAGCCAAGGATAGTGGGAGATACTGCAGCAGGAGGAGGAAAATCAGATTCACACAGAGATACACCCTCTGTGAGTAAAAAAGGAAAAGAAAGGCAGAAGGAGAGAAAGGAAGATTAAGGAGAAAAGAGGACCCAGGGGGGCCGCCCCAGAAGTGGCCATGATCAAGGGGAGGGTTTCCATCCAAAACTCCACCTTCCGAGCTCTCAATCCCTGTCCCACACTCGGGTTCAAATCCAGCTGCAGGTACTGCTCCTTCCCATCGTAAGCCGGCCAGGGAGGCAGGCCAGCTCCGTTAGGGTTCCTGGGGAGTGAGAGCAGAAACCGGGGGGGTTGGGGGGTGAGGGTGAGCTTTGCATCCTCAAGCGCTGGCTCTGGGGAGGCCCCGAGGCGTACTTACCCTGTCCGAGCAAAATTGGCCCAGTATCTCATCATCTTCCTGCTCAGCAACTTCTCCTCCTCGGTGGCTCCTTCTGAGGGAGATAATCACAAAATCCGGCTCCCAGGACCGTGTGCCGAAAGCCGCCAAGGTGCCTCGCATTTGATGAATGCCTTTCACATCCCTCCTCCCGTATCACTCATTTTGCATTTGCAGGTACAGAGGCTCAGGGTACCTGCGACTTGCCCGAGAAAGCATGGCCTCCCAATACTGGAGGCTGAACACACATCTTCTCTGGATGCCAATGTTCTTCCAGCCACTCCCCTGGGGGACAGGGGCCCCCTCTCCCTCTCCTCTCTAAGGACTGCATTTCTTTATTTGAAGGAGTAATGCTCAAAGCATTTTGCTCAAAGCACAAAACCTAAAGTGCAGAAAGAGTATCTAATAAAAATTAGTGTCCCGCCCATCTCCTCTCTGCTGTTACAGGCTGAGGCAGTGCCTGCTACCAGGTTCTTGGCCGCTGAGGCACATACAAGGGTTAGACGGACACATTTTTATACTCCCAGTGGCATAAGGGATGCGGATTCTGCATCTCCCTTTTTGCTAAAATTCTATCCAGGAGATAGCTCCACAGTGTCGCCTATGAAACTTCCATTTATTATTATTTGTTGTTCTATAAATACAGGGTGTTACCCCAAAAATGTATACACACTGTAACAGCTGGTAGCGCAATTCTGAAAATGAAATGTATTTTCATAAACACTGCCTCTATAAATATTCACAGTGTGTGTATACATTTTCGGGACACCCTACATGTAGGTTTATATGCAGTTATATAAACATATAATTCCTGTATCCAGTACTCTATTAATGTATCTTTACATTATTTCTGGACTTTTGCTAGTTAAACCAATGTGTTAGTGGGCAGGTTTATTTTTGCACATGCGGAAGCACACACACAAAAACACAACCCTAGAAGTCGCATTTCAGATTTTCGTCGACTTCTCCGTGAGGTTGTCTGTTTCCCCACACCTGCCCTAATAATGATGGAAAACGTCTTGTTCTTCCCAATGAAAAACGATTCCTCAGTCAAGGAAAGTCCTCAGTGCCGTGGACAGTGAGGCCGAATGGATTTTCACATTTAAAAGCCCTTCACATTTCCTTTCCCACAGACTGTCGGTTTCTACCTGTTACCCAGTTTCTGTTCTCATTGATTTCAGAAGCTCTTTAGAGAACTCAGAATTTAACCCTTTGACACATACGCCATTCTATTTTTTTTTTCCATTTGGAGAGTCTGCATACGTTTGCTGAGTAATAATAAAAGTGTGCTTGTGAGAATGACTTCATTTCATCCCCATGGTGACCTAAGCGGTGGTTGCTATGATTGGTGCTGTAAGATGAGAATGAACAAGTGAAGGGATGAATAAGCCGCAGCACACGCACACACTGTATAGGGGCACCTCTGTCCTCGCTGCCAGGAGGCCGGTGGGAACTGGACCAGAGCCTGTGCTGCACAACTGTCTAAAACCAAGTATTTTAGGGATAGTTTCTGTGTGCAGTTCCTGTAACTTTTTCTGCTGATAACCTCATTTGATTGGCACCAAACGGGTCATAAATGCAGGAATACGCAAGTGAACCTCAGCAGTTACAGTCCACAAGCATTTATGGGAGATCACCGGGATCCAGGCCACTTTGGGCTGCGATGATGGAAAAGGAGGTTCTTGCCTTTTAAAGCCCTGGGAGGTAGCCCCGTGGGCGTTCTGAAAAGGGCAGGGCGGGTGAGACCAGCAGTCAGAGAGATGGAGAAAGCGGTTCTGATTTTCTCTAATTAGACTGCATGAGTGCCCCCAACGCCTGTCCCTTCGGCTTTAGTACAAGGAGAAACACTCATCCAGCCGGTGGTGGCAGCTCTTTCTCATCGTGGTTTCTAGAAGCACCAGGGGAAGGTAGTTCCCAGGGGAAGGTCACGTTTGTAAGCCACAGAGCAAACAAATAAGTTAAAACTAGTCCTCCAGCGCTCGTGTCGTGTTGGGGTGCGTGAGGGGCTTTGGCAAATGGTGGGGAGTCCTGTCTTTTCCCACCTCACCCCGTGTTCCTGCAAGACCAGGAGAACTTCTCCCACTCCCACCCCACCCCCCGTACCCCCGAATCAGGCGGGTTCCTTACCGAACATGACGACATCCCCCTTCAGGAAGGCACCTCCGAAAACAAAGCGGATTTCATCCGTGTGGTCGGCTTTGACGAAAGCCGGCTTGCTGTTCTTGAAGCAGTGGGGCCGGTGCTGAAACTCATAGAAGTACACGGGTGCGCCCGCGTCTGCAGCGATGGGGAAAGAGCTCGTGGCAGCGCCCCACCCTGCTCGTCCCGGATTCCCAAACCTATGGGTGGGGGGCAGCGTTCCTGCTCCAGAGGCCGTGGCAGCCCTGGTGACAAAGAGCTCCACGCCCATCTGGGACAGGCTGCCTGGGCAAGGGTTCTAATTTTCACAAAAGCCCTTCACGTGGACCCAAGGTCTACCTCCCCGTGACTTCCTCTCCCTGGCCTGGTTCCAAGGCCTCCGACGAACAGAACGAAGCCATTCCCTGCTTCCCAGACACTCCGTGCACCCCACATTCCTTCACCCCTCTTCTACAAAAGGACTTTGCGCTCTGGCTTCCCCCTCTTTCTCTGAATCATCTTTTTGTTTTCCTCTCCTGAATAAGGGTGGTCATGCTTACAAAGTCTCCCACTAATGCACCAACATCACTGATCATTAGGGGAACACAAATCGTAACGAGAATGATAGTACTTCACAGCCATGGATAGGATGACTATTGTTTTAAACACACACACACACACACACACACACACAAAATAGCAAGTGGAGAAACTGAAACCCTTGTGCATTGCTGGGAACATAAAATGCCGCAGCCACTGTGGACAACAATATGGTGGTTTCTCAAAAATGTGCAACATAGCGTTACCATCAGAGCCAGCAATTCCATCCACCTCTGGACATGCACCCGAATTCACTGAAAGTAGGAACTTCAACAGATATTTTCCTATCAATGCTCATGGAAGTGTTATTCACAATAACCAAAAGGTAGAGATAACCCAAATGTCCATGGATGCTGAAGGGACCAACAAAATGTGGTACAGTGGAATATAATTCAGCCTCAAAAAGGAATGAAATTAGGCCCTTGTCAGTTTGGCTCAATGGATAGTGCGTCAGCCTGTGGACTGAAGGGACAAGGGCACATGCCTGGGTTGTGGGCTCCATCCCCAGTAGAGGGCACGCAGGAGGCAGCCAATCAATGATTCTCTCTCCTCATTGATGTTTCTCTCTCTCTCTCCCTCCCTCTCCCTTCCTCTATGAAACCCATAAAAAATATATTTTTTAAAAAAGGAATGAAATTCTGATACATGGGACAACCTGGATAAATATCAAAGGCATTATGCTAAGTGAATTAAGCCAGATAAAAAAGAGAGAATATTGTCTGACTTCACTTATATGAGGTCCCTAGAATAGTCAGATTCATAGAGACAGAAGGAGTGAGGAGTCACTGTTTCAGGGGGACAGCGTTCCAGTTTCGGACGATGAAAAGTTCTGGAGATGGATGGTGGTGATGGCTGCACAACACTGCGAATAAACTTTCATTTCACTGAACCACATGCTTAAAAATAGTTAAAATGCTAAATTTTTTCATGATACAAATTTTGCCATAATTTTTTAAATGTTAAAAAAGGTGTGCTGTTTACTTTCCAAATATGTGTTAATATTCCAAATTTCCTTTTGTTATTGATTTCTAATTTCCTTTCACTGTGGTTGGAAAAGATACTAGGGATGATTTACATATTTTTAAACTTACTGAGACTTGTTCTGTGGCCCAATATATGCTTCCTTCCAGAGAATGCTCCATGTGTACTTGCGAAGAATGTGCCCTGACCTATTGTCCATATCTTCTATTTCATTGCCTATTTTTTGTAGAGTTGTTCCAGCTATTATTAAAAGTGGGGTTGAAGTGCCCTAACCAGTCTGGCTCAGTGGACAGAGTGTTGGCCTGCAGACTGAAGGGTCCCAGGTTCGATTCTGGTCAAGGGCATGTACCTTGGTTGTGGGTACATATCCAGTAAGGAGTGTGCAGGAGGCAGCTGATCGATGTTTCTCGCTCATCGATGTTTCTAACTCTCTATCCCTCTCCCTTCCTCTCTGTAAAAAAATCAATAAAATATATATTTTTTAAGTGGGGCTGAAGTCTCCAACTAATTGATGCATAACTATGTCTCCCTCTAACTCTGTCAGCTATTGCTTTATATATTTTGGGGCTCTGTTGCAAGGTGCATATGGATTGATAATTGTCATATCTTCTGGATGAATTCACTCTTCTATCTTTCTATGACGGGCTTTTCTGTCTCCTTCAGTCTGTGACAATTCTCTGTAACAATGTCATCCTAAAGCCTCTTTTGTCTGAAATTAAGATAGCCATGCCCGCTTGCTTTTGGATGCTGCTTGCATAGAATACCTTTTCCATACTTTTACTTGCAACCTATTTGCATGTTTAGTTTTAAAGTGAGTCTCTTATAAGAGAGGAAAGGAGAACAGAAGGAAGAGAGGAAGGAGGGGAAGGAAGGAAGGAAGGAAGGAAGGAAGGAAGGAAGGAAGGAAGGAAGGAAGGAAGGAAGGAAAGAGGGAGGGAGGGAGGGAGGGAGGGAAGGGAAGGGAGAGATGGAGGGAGGGAGGGAGGGAGGGAGGGAAGAAAGGAAGGAAAGGAGGAAGGTAGGAAGGAGGGAAGGAGTAGGGAGGGAAGTGTGGGTGTGTGTCCTCACAAGTTATCTTCCCTTTCTGAATGCTCCAGCCCTCCTGATGCTAAGACATTTGAGAAGACACTTCCAAACAGAAAGTAACCTGGAAGTCGGGCCCCAGAAAATTATGGGGAGGTGGGCGTTTTCTCCGTGGCTCTGAAGAAGCAGAAGGAACACAAACAGCAAGCACTGACCAACATTCCTGAACTCTGAAAGGCAGGGGAACTACACGAGTTGGCCCTCAGGGTTATACCCCAGACACCCCTGAGCGGTCCTTCTCCGTGAGGGAACCAGAGGGCTCAGCAGGGGGCCGGTCGCCACCAGCCTTGCTGTGCTGTGGCCCCGCAGGGGGGCTGGCTCGGGGACTCACCTCTGTGACATTGAGCTGTGATCAGCCCGGGGACCACAAAGAACACATCTCCAAGCAAGTCCAGGAAGCTATCTCGTATTTCAAAAATGGACTGCTCGTCGTGGAAATACTCATCCGCCACCAAGTGTAAATGCTGGCTGGGGATGTGCTGCAAAAGATCAGTCACAGGAGGTCCAGGTCAGTGACAACAGCCCACACGTGGAGCACCTGCCCGTGCAGCCACGGCTCTGAGCGCTCTACACGCACCGCCCCATGGAATCCACACAGCGAGCCTGTGGTGCAAATGAGCAAAATCAGTCCCATTTCACAGGTGAGCAAACTGAGGCTTGGAGAGGTAAGGGGGTTGGCCCCAAACTGGTGGAACCAGGATTCTTTCACAAGACCATTAGCATCTAAATCCCATGCTCTTATTCACAGTACACACACCTCTCTGAAATGTTTCAGAAACAGCCACCCCTGGGCAGAGCTGGCTATGCCACTTGTGGGACCCGGTGCCCAGTGAAAATGCTCAATGCCAAGAGAAAAATGGTTCCAAAATTACAAGAATTTCAAGATGGTGACAACAAGACCTCTAACCACGTGTAGAACCCTTCTGAGCAAAAGGCCCTTTGTACTAAACAGATCCCATGCCCTGAAGCCAGCCCTGGCCCTGGTACCAGCGCTGCCCCTAGGCCTATCCCAGCTGTCATCACCAGGCAGCCGAGGCTCATCCAACATCCTGTCTAAGCCTTAGGACCTGAGGCATCCCTGCCTCCAGCCTGGACCACACTGCAGACAAATGGACACAGGACCCTGTGGCAAATGGACATTGAATCATGTCGCTCTTCTGTTCCCAGCCCCTAGATGCCTTCCGCTGACCTCTTCACACTGCTCTCCCCCTCCCTGGTTCTCTCGGTTCCACCAGCTCCTCTCAGCCCTGCTCCCCCATTCGCCAGACAAACCTAATTCAAACTCCAAATCCCTCCCAAGCGAGCCAATTGCTCCCTCCAATGGACACCATGGAGCCCTGGGCATCCCTCTGCCCGGATTGGTGCAGCGACGCACGGAAGTGGCTCATCAGGTCTGTCCATCCCAACAGCCCACAGGTTCCTCAAGTGCAGAGACACGCCTGCGCATCATGGCACCCCAGCGTTAGGGAAGGTGGGGCATGGGGGCTCTCACTTAACGCCTGATCAATGAATAAGTGGGTGAAGCGAGCCTGGCACAGAGCACACACTGAATAGATGCTTACGGACAGACGAACGGGGGAAGGAAAGGGGTTTGCCCCTACGTCCTCCTGCCCGGGATGTCTGTGTGCAGGGAGGGAATGAACGAATGGTTGAATAACGGCCCTCGGTATGGCTAGAACCCAGCCCACAGCCTGGCGGGCAAGCAGCGAATGTGAGTGCCTGGTCCCAGGTGGGTTCCGGAATCCAGAACTTCCTTACCAGGATCGTGTGCAGCAGGTGCAGGGCGAGGGACTTGTTGGAGCCCCCGAGGATCTCAGGAAACTCCTTCTGTGGAGAGAATCGGGGTGCCTGTGAGCACATCAGGTCATCGGAAGGGAAGCTGGTCTCTGGGGGCGGGATGGGGGGAGGGTGCAGGCGCCCGCCTTCCAGAGGGGAGGCTGGGAAAAGCCGTGACCCTTCCAGCCCCCGGGGGCCATGTAGAAGTAGCTCCCGTGCATCAGTTAAGTGACAGGTTCTCCTCTCATTTGATGAAGTTGACAGCCATTCTGTTACACCTGTGGTCTTGTGGGATCCGGCTGGCTGCCCTGTGGGAAGGCCACGTATGGGCTGTGTGTGTGTGTCTCCCACAGATTCCTGTGTGGAAGCCCTAACCCCAGGGCCTCATAATGTGTCTGTGTGAGAAGACAGGGTTTTTAAAGGAGTGATGAAGTTAAAATGAGGATGTTATCTGGGCCCTAATCCAACGTGACGGACGTCCTCATCAGAAGAGGGAATTTGCACCTGGCTGGTGTGGCTCAGCGGTCGAGCACTGACCTAGGAACCAGGAGGTCGTGGAGGCGTGCGGAAACCTGAATCCGTATGATTTGTTCACTGTTGCCTGCCCGGGTTTTATAAGAGCTCGGAGCATACAGTACGTGCTCAGTTCATTCTCGTGTGATGAGTGAAAGGAGCCGATGATTCTGCAGCTTGCGTTGGTGTACCAGCGTGGAGAGCATTCTTGCACGTCCAAATGCCAGAACATGAAGGTGTCGAGGCCTGACGTTTCCCGAACCTACACGGATTTCAATAGCTTCGAAGTAGGAACTGTGCTTACTTTGTGGCGTTTTGAACGGAGCTCAAACGGATCCCATTGTCTCTTACTGTTTGATACAGAGTTGCTGTTGTTGTTTTTTACCGTAAACCTAACGAGGAGCAGGGCGGCCACCTGCCTTGGCTGACCCCAACCCCCAGTTACCTTCCTTCAGAGAGAGGAAGGATGACTGCCCTGTGCTCGGCGGATGGGTTCCTTCCCCTCACAAGTGTGTCACCCGTGGGCGTGACCGGCGGAGGGAGCCAACCCCCGCCCCTCTGCGGAGGGAGTGACGGAGGGCGGAGTTGGAATTCTTACCATGGGCAGCAGGAAGCCGCACTCGTGGTTATTGACCCCGATGATAGATGGGACTGAACGGAACGTTTTTTTAATCAGCAGTTCTAGGGGATCGTCGGGAAAGAAAAAGCCATCAACCATCCGCGTGAAGGACTTGGCGATCTGAAATGAGAAAGGTCGGAAGCTGTCTCTGTTTTGCAAAATCTCCTGGGCCCCAAACCCCAGCCACCCGGAGCCAACCGCTCTAGCAAAATGCAGTAGGAAAGGGAAATGAAGCCAGTCTTGGTCCATCCCCATACATCCGGCTGCCTGGTCAAGGGGGTCAGCTCTCTGTGCCTTAGTTCCCTCATCTGCAAATAAGGGGTAATAACAGTGTCCACCTCAGAGAAACGGCGGCCTAGCCCAGTGGTTGTCAGAGCCTGGCTCCCAGGCAGGGCCCGGGCCCAGGTTCCGGGCTTGATCCCCACTCGATGGCGGGCAGGAGGCAGCCGATCCATGATTCTCTCTCATCGTTGATGTTTCTATCTCTCTCTTCCTCTCTGAAATCACTAAAAGTATATATTTTTAAAGTGACCCTACAGTCCACATTTTTACAGCCATTGCCATGAATCCCCAGCCCCCACGTCGTCCCAAGTCCCAGGTCAGAATAAACGAGAGCGGTCAGGTGTGTCCACCATCCACCCCATTCAGAGGGCAGCCCTGCCCCAGACCCTTCACCTGGCCGATGCCCTGCAGCTCCTGGGAGGACTTTGCCCTCAGGCACCGCAGCAAGGCCTTGGAGTTGTCCGCTCTGCAGCGACAGATGTTTGCAATCACCTGCAACTGTTGGCGGAGATGCACCAGGTTAGCGCACAGTAGGGACAGCCTTCCAGGAAAATGAAACGTGGAAACAGTCCTCAGTCCAGTCCCAGGCCAGTCCTTCCTATACGACATCCAGCCTGCTGACCCTCCCCATTCTCGTGTCCCTGTCATGGAATGGACACAGTGAGGGCAGGCTGGCCCCGGGTCAGCCTTACGATCTTGCCTGACCCTCCTCGTCATCTCTAGCAAGTGCAGGAGCTGGGAGTGTGGATCTGTCAGTCTCTGGCCATGGAATAGAGTCAAGATTCCTGGTCATGGCGGGAGGACCTGTGATGTCACAGACCCGTGACGTTGACTCCACTGGCATTAGGCTCCACAGAGCCCAGAAGCCCCACTCTGGGGTGCCACATGGAGTCAGGAACCCCAAGGGAGAGGAGCGGGGGAGCAATGGGCACTCACTCTGTGTGGGGGGGATGAATACATACACACCGCACCGCACACTCTGACACTAGCCTGATATATCACGTTACAAAATCAGTTTCCCATCGGCAGTGGCTGTATTTTTGAAACATTATGACTCTGCTTTTGCTCTCGGTGTGTGTTGTTATCGTCTGTAAAGTGTTTAAGAAAATGCACCACTAACAGGAATGATACCCAGGAGAGGGCCCTGGATCCCATTGTTTAATTAATATTCATTCAATGAATCAGCTCATTCGCAAACTCATTCCTCGAGCAAACGTGCCGAGTCGCCTAATGTACCCCAGACATTATGCTGGGACATGGAAGCGACAGGGGCCTTGGTCTCCAGGTGCTCACTGTCCGGCAGAATGCAAAGACGAGAGGACAGATGATGAACATCTGGGGCATACGCCTCCCCTCCCCCCCAATCTCCTGCCAGACGGTATTAGTAAGTCACTGTGTTATTTCCTGCAGAGCTGGCAACAGCATCAGAATCTTATCAGAGCACTCTAGGTGGAATAGAGTAGGTACAGGGGACTAAGATATATACCACAAGCAAAGATTGGTGGATAAAAAGTAAGAAGCCACACACACGCGTGCACACACATGCACATACATGTACACACGTGCACTCCAGCAGCACTGCACTGTGCACCTGGACCCATTTCCTACGGAACCAGGCCTTCCATGGAGCAACACGTTTCACCTCAAGTCGGCGTCAGATTCTCTGGTCACGGTCAGTCAGGTCAAGCACGTGGCCTGCCAACACCTGACCAAGGAGAGGAGGCCGGAGAGGCGTGCACATATACCTACATCCTCATTCCGCTTTTCCTCTGGGGCCTTCAGGTAGGGGAGGATGGCCACCCCGCTCTCCATGATGGCTTTGTGGAATAAGTCCTGGGCCAGCGGGGACAGAATCTGGAGAGAGAACACAGGAGACCCCGCACAAGTTACCCAGGCGCTTCCCGCCCACCACACACCAGCCACCCCTTCCGTAAGGACACTTCCCAGGAAGCCTGCGTTGGAGAGCTGACCTCAGAGAAGGAGAAGTCCTGGTTCGGGGGTTTGAGGACTAGTTGCGAAGGTTTGGGCAAGTTAAATAACCTCTCTGAGCCCCTTGTTCCTCGTGCACTTTGAGGGTGAGCATTCCGGTGTGTGGGTGCTAGCCCCTTCCCTTCCCGACGGGGCAACCTCAGGCAAGTTGCTGAATGTTTCTAAGCGTTCATTTCCTCTCTTATAAAACTGCAGTAAAAACTGAGCCCACTTGCCCCAACTGGTTTGGCTCAGTGGATAGAGCATGGGCCTGTGGACTGAAGGGTCCTTGGTTCGATTCCGGTCAAGGGCACACGCCGGGGTTGCGGGTTTGAGCCCCAGCGGGGGGCATGCAGGAGGCAGCTGATCAATGATTCTCTCATTACTGATGTTTCTATCTCTCCCTTTCCCTTCCTCTCTAAAATCAATAAAAAATATATTGGAAAGAAAAACGGAACCCATGTCACAAAGTTGTCCTGAGGAGCAGGAGAAGTGATGAATACAGAAGGCTTCGCACAGTGCCTGGTTAAGGAATAAGCATTCATGAACAGTAGCTGCTACCACACATGACAAGTTAGTAGAAGCCACCTTATAGGGTTATATGGAAGGTAGGGAATGCCCTGCATATAGTCAAATGTCATATAGCAGAAGCTTAACCCACCTCCATGTGATGACTTCTGTGGTTAACACGTTACCTAATGCCCGGGAAGTACTGACCACTCAGAACGCAGAGCCTGGAGCCGTGTCCCGGCCCCGCTGCACTTCTCTCTTCCCATCAAGTTCTTGCCAAGAGCCAGGTGTGTCTGCTTCCAAATCTGCTTTAGCAGTTACACTTGCCATTGCCATCACATAATCAGTGAACTATCACGGGAACCAATGGATGTGTGTGTATAAAAAGAAAACAAAATGTTGTGGGGTTTTTTTTTTGGGGGGGGGTAACTTGATAGAGGTAGGTAGCTAAATAATATGGCTATCGAATTAGGGGAGAACAAGGTAAGAGTAAGCCACGTGAGGGGATAGAAAGCTCCGTAAGTGGGCTGCATCCACAGATTTCTTCGCAGCACCTTTAAGTGGGTGCTCCCTGTAAGGACACAGAGTCCCCAGTGTAAGGGCAATGGATCCTGTGTGTGTGTGTGTGTGTGTGTGTGTGTTGTGGGGGGGGGGGGGGGGGTTATGCAGGAGAATCTTGCTGGACCGCCAGTCAGCAGACTGACTCTGGAAAGTAAGACCCCACATCAAACTACTGGTGAAGCAGGGTACCTTTTATGTTTTCAGTGAAAATAAAATGTCTGCGTGCATTCTTTGCTCCTTGATGCTTTTAGCTGAGCTTCTCTATTCAGCAATGACCAGTCCTGATAGCTGCATACCAGGCCTTCAGCTGTACACGAACAATGGAGTTTTTCTCAGACTGTCACTCGCTATGTGATCTTGGGTGACTCATGTAAACCCTCCAACCACAGCTCTTGTCCTTAAAACGAGACAGGGTCCCTGACTCGTGGCGTGAGGCTCCAGGGAGACCATGTGTGTGTGACAGCGTTTGTTCAGCATGAAGCACCAATCAGATGTGGTTCATCATCCTCTTTTTTGTAACCTCCCCCGCCAAAGAGAACTCACAAGGCTGGACACGCTGATGGCTCCCGCAGACTCGCCGAAGATGGTCACAGAGCGTGGGTCCCCACCAAAGAACTCGATGTTCTCCTGGACCCAGGTCAGGGCAGCCAGCTGGTCCATGAAGGCCCAGTTCCCCGGGGCGTGCTTGTCCCCTGTGCTAGGGGCAAGAGGCGGAATGAGAATCCTTCGTGGGCCACTGTCTACCTCCCGAAGCCCAGGGAGCCGGCGGCCGAGGCTGTGGGCAAGTGTCGGGGCATCAGCACTCCCTCCAGGGAAGGGCTGAGAATCAGACCTGGGGCAGTGGGGAACAGCAAGCTTGGCTCTCTCCCTCTGCTGGGATTTTGGTTTGAGAATCTGAGGAGAGTTATACACCCCAGAAAAATGCACAGGCAATGCAGATGCCATCTCAGGGTATTCACAGGCTCCCCCGAAAACCCTGAGAGTTGGTCTGCACCAGGGAGTGAGACCTGCCTGGGCACAGAGGTTCCAATGAATGACTAAGTAATAATACCAATAACAACAGTGGCGGCAGCACTGTGCATGCCACTGTCCTAAGGGATTTACGGCTGATGCTCCCGTCATCCTCCAAACCTGTGAGGTAGGGGGTGCTGGTTTTTCTCCCTCTGCCCCTCTGGGTTTTATCCTCACTTTTCCCCAAAAGGCTGACCTCTATGTGTATAGTCAGTGGAGGCACCAGCCAGGGGCTGGGGGTGGGATACTGAGACACCAGCATGTTTAACCTGCCACCTGAGGCCGCTGTCTGCTGGGAAGTGGTTTGGGTAGTGGCTGCATTTCTCTCAGACAACAGTCCCTGCCACTTCCCTTCAATGAAATCTGCAAGAAAACCCTTAGGATGCTGCTGGATACATCGGGTCCTTCTCACACACAGGGAATCGGGGCAGAGAGAGAGCAAACCCCTTGCCCAGGACCTAAAATGCTGCAGGTTTGAGATTCAAACCCAATGAGTCCGACCCCAGAGGCCATGGTCCTGGCCATGGACCCATGCTGCGTGCAGCTCACGCAGAGAGCAGGCTTCCCAGGATGGGTGGGCGATTAATGGGGTGGGAAGACACTGCAATGGAGCTGCTATTCTCAGGTGAGCATTTGGGGAGCCTTGAGATGGGGTCCTATGTCAGAGATGACTAATGGCTCACACACTCTGTGTCCTTGACTTCCAGGGCTATGCTGCCCCGGCTCCCTTGTATTGGGCGTGGCCATGTGACTGAGTTCTGCCAATGGTGTATAAACAGCAGCGAGGATTGCCACCTCCAGGCTGACCCAGAAAGAGCGCCCTCACACCCTCCTCTAATCTCTTTCTCCACCTGCTGGCCAAATGCAGAGCCACAGGTGGAAGGAGCCTGGGTCCCTGACTGACGGCATGGGAAGATGTCTGCCAGTTAGGAAGCCTCAGTTAGATTTTACTGAAGTGAGAAAAAGATGTTTATTGCTCTAAGCCACTAATACGTGGGGGGTTATCTGTCATAGTTGCTAAAATTACCTAATAATTTGGTCCAAATTTGTTCAATGTCCTTGAAGGCTCCACTTAGGATGCTGGGCACCGAATTCCCTATGGCTGCTGCACAGCTACCCCTTGGGGGTCAGGGGTGTCCATCGCTTGGGGGTACTCACTTGAAGAAGCCAAACATTCCTAGCCGGTACTGGGTAGTCACAACCAGCACATCCTCGTAGGCAGCGAGGGCGGACCCATCGAAGATGGAGGCTGAGCCAGTCTGGAAGGCACCCCCCGGAAGCCACACCATGACCTAAGGAGAGGAGAGGAACTTTCCGGTCAGCCTGGCGAGCAGCCCCATCCCCTCCCTGTGAATGCTGGGTCCTTCCTTCTTTATGAAAATGCAAATGTCTCATTTTCCTTTCTAAAGAAGCACCAGAGATTTTGTATTTAGAAGAAGGCTCAGGGTTGAGCATGTGGGCTCCAGCAACTGAGGGCCTGAGTTTAAGTCTGAGCTCTGGCACTGACTAGTGACCTCAGGCAGATTATTTAGCCTCTCTGTGCCTCATTTTTCTCATCTGTAGGATGTGAAGTATCAAAGTATCTCAGTTACGAGGCTATTATGAGGATTAAACAAGATTCTGCATCTGAGGCTCCTAGGACAATGTTGGCACATTCCAAGCGCTGGGAAAATATTAACTAAATATTGAACTTGTGACGCACAGGAAGATGGAACTCATTGAAAGCAAAAGCAGTTTAAGCTTTTTAATCTAAGGCTTTTGTCTACCTACAAAGAGAAGAGAGAAAAAAGGGAAGAGAAGTGTGGAAACTTTACCATGTTGATTAGAAAAACTGGGACTGGGGAATGTAAATCATTATTCAAATGATATGATCACTATTTATACTCAGCTAGGGGCCTGGTACACAAAAATTTGTTCACTGGGGGGGGAGGGGGTAACTCAGCCCGGCCTGTGCCCTCTCGCAGTCTGGGACTCCTCTGGGGATGTCCACCTGCTGGTGTGCCTGGCCAGCCTGGGTGAGGGGCCAATGTCTGTTTGCAGGCTGGCCAAGCTCCCCAGTGGGGACCCTCTCCCCAGGGGGTGTGGCAAGCCTGGGTGAGGGGCTGAGGGCAGTTTTCATCCTGGCCACAGCTCCCACTGACCCTCTGGGCCATCCGCCTGGGAAGCGATTGGGTGGCTGTGGCACATGCAGGGAGGTTTCAGGCCTCCCTGCCTGTGCCCCTGGCCACCCGATGGCCTCCCAGGGCCGGCCGGCTAGTCCTGCCCCGAGGCTTCTGCCTGGGAAGGCATCGGCAGGCTCAGGGCAAGGAATGCCTTCCCAGGAAGGAGGCTCCCAAGATGGCGGAGGCCGCAGCCCCAGAGAAGCTGCAAACCCGGGCTGCGGCCTCCGCCATCTTGGCTAGGCTAATTTGCATACAGTCACTCTGATTGGCTGGCGGGCGTGGCTTAGGCGTCCCAAAGAAACAGTTAATTTTAATGTTATGTTTTTATTAGTTAAGATAATAAATGCCTTTCATTCTCAATATTAAAGGTCCTATTAGGGACTGCCACCCTTGGGGCAGGAAGAGAAAAGAAAACCATGAGGAAAAAGGAGAACCGGACAAAGCATTAGCTTTGACACAAGAATCTGCCACTCAATAGGGTAGAGCACGGAGCAAGGCGCTTGCGCTCTCTCTCCCTGTGCCTCATCTTCACCATCTGTAGAATGGGTTCAATAATCCCGACCCTCTGGGCTACTGTGGGGGGCTCAATGAGATAATGTACTGTGCCTAGCACATGTCAGCAATGAAGAGATGTTGCTGCTATAGTGTAACACAGCGAGTCTCTCATTGCACTGGCATGGGGGCGAAAAGATGATGGGAGGGTGTGGTTAAAAATTAGATTGAATCTTTTTTTACTCACTTACACAGGGATCTTTCACATTCTTAAGTGACATGCTTCAAGTTATTACCTGATGACTTCATTGCAAACAGAAAAATTAGAGAAGGCGATTATTATTTTTTTTTTTTACAGAAGGATTTTTCAAGCAAACAAACACACACAAAAATAATCAGAGTCCTTTTAAGCAGTGCCTTCTCTAAATGTTTACAGGCCGTTAAATAGTCAACAGAGGGGGAAACACAAAAAAATCCACATAAAAATCAAAGCTCAGGTCATCGCTAACAAAGAAGCGAAAAGGAGATAAAGTGACTATGTCATTCGAATGACTTAAGGAGGTTACTGACATGCCAATGATTACATCTCCATTTTTACCCAGTAGGAGGCTGGGGCTGACTCCAGACCCCCCAGCCACTCTGCCAGATTCCCAGCCCAAGGACCTGCCCCCAGCATGGCAGACAGCCTTACCGGGAACTTGGAGCCGGTGTCCGCACGGGCTGGCGCGTAGATGTTAAGGTACAGGCAGTCTTCCGACACTCCGAATGTGGGGTAATGCACCCGGAGAATGTGTTGATCTGAGAACAGCCACTCTGAGTTCTGGAAGCACCTTGGAAAGAGGAGGAGAAACCCCTGGAGTCGCTGTCAGCAAACTTGCCCGGGAGGGGCCAGTTCTTGTCTCCTGGGCCTGAGCAGAAGATGCCTTTGGGGGCTTTTGGTTCATCATGCCCCCTTCACCCAGTGGCACAAATGAACAAACCATGATTCTCTCTGATCTGCTTCCCCGGAGGGAAGGCACAATTGTGTATAATAATTGTACCATTAACCCCCTGCACCCACCACCATAACCCAGACACACGCATAAAGACCCCGGCTGGCTCAACAGTTCCCCAAACTGTAGAGGTTAGGACACTGGGTTGCAAATCAAGAGTTCTGTTCTGGCAGCCCCCTCTTCTGACCCCAGAGGAACAAGAGGACTTTTCCAGGCCTCTCCACGAGGAATCAACTGAGACAGGTTGGCAGAGAGAATCTTGCACCCAGGCCTTTGCTCAAGCTGGTCCCTCTGGCTAGACTGCTATCTTCCTCTGTTTCCTCATGTTCTTCTCTTTCTTTCAGATTCGGTCTAAATGCTACCTCCTCCAAGAAGCCTTCTGAGATTTCTCCAGATAGACCATAGATATCATTGAAAACACCTACATAGTTTGCATCTTTTTCCCCCCCCTGGAACTTCTCCTAGACTTGTATATGAGTGAATCATAGTCCCAGCTCAGCTGAGCAGCTAGAAGCCTAGGGTTCTGTATTAGTCACCCAAGTACCTCAGAGCCCCCATCACCACGCCTGACACACAGTAAGATCGTATGAGATTGTGTATGTGAATGTTTCTACAAAGTACTCCATCACTTTAATTTCTTGGTAAAATAGTATACAGATTTGCTACAAATCTACCCCGACAAGTTTTTATGCCCCCTTTCCCCTTTGTAAGTTGTTTATCAGAAATCGAGGCTTCAGGCTCCTAGGACAGCCATCCCTGACCTCCGCTCAGAGCTAGGCTAAGTGGTTCTCTGTGCTTCCTCAGCACCTTCTCTGATCTCCTATGGTGGCCCCTGACACTCTATATTTTAATTGTCATTACTGTTTATGTCCCTACCACCCCTACCAGTCTGCAGGTTCCTGAGGGCAGTTATGTCTAACCCATGGTAGTGGCATCCAGGGCCTAAAGGAATCCAGCTATTGCTATGAGCTGAAAGAAGGAATGAATGAAGGAAGGAACAGATGAGTGTCCGTTTAGTGTCCTCTGTCCCTGGGCCACAAGGGGCCTTCGGTGGCTTAGGGAGCTTCCTGGCACCAGGGTACTCCTTTGGCCTGTGAAAGCAGTGCCAGGAATGCGACCAACCTGAGGACTTGACAAAACTTGACAGTCAGAGATTCTTGGGGGTTTCCAAGCCTCAGCTCCCACCTCATGCCTGAGGCCCCTCCACAATTCCCCAGGAAACTGATTGCCTACCTAAGCTCAAAAACTTGCAGTGACTGGAGCTCCTCACCTCCCAGTTCCGCTGTGTCACAGGGACACACTTGCGCCATCATTCCACAGGAAGTTATGGATTTTCCCCTGTGGGCCAGGCTCTGCATGGGCACAGTGTTGACTGCTGGCACTGATATCCCTTTACTGTGCTTCTTCACTCCAGAGCCCTTATCCAGTCTGACCACGGAGACTAGGCCTGGCTGACCGTCCCTTCCAATCAGTAATCCCATCACAGTGGCTCCCAAACCCGACTGAACTCAGAATCCTCCGAGAGCTTTCAGACAATCCAGTTTTCTAGGCCTGGAGATTCCAATGCAGGAAGTGTGGATGGGAGCTCAGGGGATCTGCATGTTCTGAACGATGCCATGTGGTCACAGAAGCCACTTCTGCAGCCCTCT
>PVJC01028660.1:0-12660 GCA_004026665.1 Murina feae
GAGGAGGAGGAGGAGGAGGAGGAGGAGGAGGAGAAAATAAAAATTATGAACAACCAAGTGACAATAAATACATATCTACCAACCAGTGACTATAACAATTAAGTCAATAGAAATATCTGATGAACAGAATAAACTGATGAATAGAAGTAAGAGCATAGAAATGGAATGGACTGACAATTCTCAAGGGGAAGGGGGTGTGAGGAGTATAGGAAGAGACTGCACAAAAATCTTACATCTATGGATGAAGACAGTGGTGGGGGTAAGGGCACGGGGTTGGGGTGGGGGGGAAACCAGGTGGAGGGAAGCTATGGGGTTTAAAAAAAAAGGAACATCTGTAATAATCTGAATAATAAAGGTTTATTTTTAAAAAACAAACAAATTAAATAAATAAATAAATAAATAAATAAATAAGAGTTACTACAATAGCAAAAATAAATAAATAAATGTTTTAAGACAAAAAGTTTTAATTTGTTAGAATGTGAGTGACAGAAACAGCGTTTCAAGAGGTCAATAAATAACTGTCAGAAGAAATTCTTGAATTTTCAAAGTTGGTTATTTTCATTCACTTGTAAATACTTGTTAGGGCTTACTGTGTTCAAGTAAAGCGAGAACAATAGCAAGGGTCAGTTTCTTACATAATTTTTTAAACATGTTTTTATTGGTTTTTAGAAAAAGAGGGAGAGGGAGATAGAAAAATTGATTGGCTGAGTCCTGTACGTCCCTTACTGGGAATCTAGCCTGCAACCTGGCATGTGCCCTGACTGGGAATCAAATTACTGCACAACACAGGCTGGGCAAGAATTTTAACTCTGGTAGTAAACAAGGAGATAAGACTTGCCAGCAAATGACTATACTGGTAAGTCAGATCAGAAAGTCATCCTGGCTGGCCCTAACTGGTTTGGTTCCATGGATATAGAACGTCAGCCTGTAGACTGAAGAGCCTGGGTTCAATTCTGATCAAGGGCATATGCCCAGGTTGTGGGCTCAGTTCCCAGTAGGGGGCGTGCAGGAGGCAGCCAACCAATGATTCTCTCTCATCATTGATATTTCTATCTCTCCATCTCCCTTTCTCTCTAAAAATCAATAAAAATATATTTTTTTAAAAAAAGAAGAAAAAGTAAGTCCTCCAGACTGTATTAGAGGTGACCTAAACAGGAATGACAGTTTGGGAGGAGTTAGTTTGCCACTAAATTGTTTTCTTTTATAGCATTTAAAACTTACCACAGCCCAGCCAGCATAGCTCAGTGTATCTCTGTGATTGAGCATTAACCCATGAACCAGGAGGTCATGGTTCAATTCCTGGTCAGGGCACATGCCCAGGTTGTGGGCTTGATCCCTAGTATGGGGCATACAGAAGGCAGCTGATCAACAATTCTCTCTCATCAATGGTGTTTCTATCCCTCTCCCTGTCCCTTCCTCTCTGAAATCAATAAAAATATTTTTTTTAAAAAACTACAACCTACCACAAAGCCCACCCACCCTCTAAAATCATCTTGCTCAGTCAGATTATTCCAGAGAATTTTAAAATACATTCTTAAGAGTTGTAGTTACATCTCCATTTTACAGATAAAGGAACTGGGGTCCCCAAAGATGAAGTCAAATAATCAAGTTTGAGTAGGATCAAAACAAGAAGTCGACTATTGTGTTTCTCCTGCCTCACACAACAGGTAAATTCTCTTTGTCTGAGTCAACTGGAAATACCCTATGAACACTGCATGTCTCTCCTAAGAAAGGAAGAGAACATTTAAGCTGCAAATGAATAACCTCTGCAATACTTGGGACTTTAGGCTTTTCCGTGGCCTTAGTCCTTCTTTTCTACTATTCTTTTGGCTACAGACATTTTGATCTCTGATAAGAATACAGGACTTTCTTCTGATGATTTATTGTCTGACAAGCAATCCCAAGTATTCCTAGGCTCATGTTTTCTTTCTTTCTTCCTCCCTTCTTTCTTTCCACCTTACTATTGTGACACTGGTCTTAGATCGACGCTGGAACCCACGTACATCAAAGATCTGAAGGAGTCCTGGGCTTGGCGAACATCATAACAGCACTCAAGATAGACAGAGACCAGTTCGTAGCAAGACTCTCCTAAATGTCAGTGAAAGACTCTAAACTCTTAGCTCAAAACTGAAGAAGGTGGGGAATCCCCAAAATCACTGAGATTGAATTTCTCACCAGTCCATGTCAGAGTCAAAATTAAAAGAAAGGAAAAAAAGAAAGGAAGAGAAAAGGAAGAAAGGAAAGCAATATTTCTTATATACTTAAGATGTGGGCTGATATTTATCAACACTACACTTTAATTGCATAGTGATAGTTTTCAATCAATACCTATAGATAAATTGACTTCAGCCAGAATAACAGGATTAATAACTACTATCACTGAGCATCTATCAGGAGCTTTATCTACACTATTTAATTTTACTAATCATCACAAAAGCCCTATAATTTTGATGTTATTATTCCTGTCTCAGAGGTTAGCACAACAAGGCTAGGGAAGTTAAGTAACTTGCCCAAGATCACACAGATAGTAAATAGGGGATTGAGATTAGGATCCACGTCAGTCAGGAACCATTTCCCCTGAATTGTCCAGCTGCTTGAGCACTTATTAGAAGTTGGGACTTATTGAAATTCACTTCAATTCTTTGTTCCATGGTTCTTCAGTCTCTTGCAAAGACTTTGACACTCATGCTCCTTTGATTCCCCTTTTGTGTCTTTTATTGGGCTAATTCGCTATCTGATCCAGACCACAAGCCCATTTCAGCTCATGGCCTCCTGTCAATACTCTCCTGTCATCTGACTCCGGGCCAATCCTGGTTTGCTTTTGTTATTCTTGTTTGGTGCTGACAGCTCATAGAGCCCACACTCCACTGTGTGACCCAGAGGAGATACTAAGTGTCAAGGCAGCCATTCAGAGAAAGTGGGGATGAGCACAGAAATGCTCCTGGTTGAGAGGAGATGGATGGGAAGAGATCATTAAGTGGAAAGAAGGAGGTCATTGCATAGAGGAAGGTAGAGGATAAAAACACATGGAAATAAAAATGAGGGCATTAAGTAGATCACACTAAGAGAAGTAGAGAATTAATCTTGGTAATAGAGATTACTTTGAGTAGATGGGATAGGATTAACTATGAATGGTCTGGATGTAAGTTTAATTTTGAAGTAATCCAATTTATCTTTCTGTTGCTGTTGCCTGTGCTTTTGGTGTCATATCCAAGAAATCATTGCCAAATCCAATGTCATGAAGTTGCACCTCATTAATTGTTTTTAACTTTATAAGGTATAATTTGTATACCATAAAATTCACTCATCCATACTGTGCAGCTCAATGATCTTTATTAAATTTACACAGTTGTGCAACCATCACCACAATCCAGTTTTGAAATGATTCATTACCGCAAAAATGTCCTTTGTGCCAATTTACAGTCAATCTCTAATCCTAGCCCGAGACAACCACTGTCTCTATAGATTTACTTGCACCTGACTAAATTTTAAGTTATTTTCACATAATCTTTTTAAAAACTAGCATTTTGTAGAAATTGGGCATAAGGGGGAAGTATCTCACACTATCCTTCACCACACTCTCTGTGCTTTTTTATAAATTTCTCTTCACTGATTTACCCTTTGCTATCATTTTATTTTTATTTTAAATCTTTGTCAAAAGCAAATTTGAGTATAGGGGATAAAGAGTGATGGAAGGAGACTTGACTTGGGGTAGTGAACACACAATACAATGTATAGATGATGTGTGATAGAACTGTACACCTGAAATCTATATAATTTTATTAATCAATGTCACCCCCAATAAATTCAATAATAAAAATAAATAAAAAGGGGGAAAAAACAAATTTGAAAAATCAATCTTGTTGGTAAGTGGCACACTTAAAATAAGTTATTAGGATTTTACTTAGTCCCTAGAGTGTATCTCCTATCACTGAATCTGATTTCCTTCTAAAATAAGAGATGACATTTCCACTAAGGCACCCAGGTGGGTTATATGCCTGTCCTAATCAACAACCACCTGTCAGGATCCAAACAGGTTTCTAGGTTGTTTATATTCTCTCTTTCTTCCTTCCTTCTTAACCCAAGACTGAACCTCTTACTGCTCAGTACCAATCACATGTGCTCTGTACACATTTCCACCTGTGCTGGGTGGAATTCAGAGGCCTCAACTGAGACTTAAACATGCTGTAAGTTAATTCTTTGGAGCCTTGGTATGTGGAAGCCCGCACCCATGTTATTACTCACATTGAGCTCCTTCCAAAACAAATGTTTAATAAAAACAATAATGAGGAAAAAAGAATAGGAGTTTTGAAGAAAAAAAATTATATATATATATATATATATATATATATATATATATATATATATATATATATAAAATGTTTTGGATTGTTTGGGTAAGTGAATAATATCTTTGACATCCAAGGAAAATTCAAAAGACACACACTCAATGACACACTGTAGAGACAGATTTTAAGCCCAGTTTCCTGAGGTGATCAGGTCAAATTCTGAGCTATGCGTTTTTTTAAAAGATCAACTTCAGATTAGGAGCTTTGTGTTGGGCTAGTTAGTCCATGTGACGTGCAGATGCTTTAATGGATTTCAAATGACTTCAACAGAGTGAAACCACTTACTTTTAGTATTAGGGGACTAGGATTAGGACTTGAACCATATACCATATCAAAGCAAGATAACAATGTGGAAGGGCATTATTATAGAGCAGGTTATGTTTGTGGCTTGACAAGGTACCCCACACCACTATCATCTTTGTATGTTCAAACTCAAAGAATGCTTAGTAGAAAATAAATGCATTTATCTAGAGGCCAAGGAGTCTCCAGGAAAAGTAAATAGTCAAATTCCGAACGCTAATGAGTTTCACTATTATTCAACCGTCCTGAGATCAATGGGCAGAGAAGGCCCCAAGTATATTCTCCCAAAGGAGGAACTCGCCCTGAGAGAGGAAACAATGGGCCGTTGGTCTGGTCTCAGTACCATTTCCTGAGTAATTCTCAGGAGAGTTCTGGATGCAGTGTATAACTGAGATCAGCTCTCCTGGCCTAGATCCTTTTATACTATGGTTATGCTTTTTATGAGTAACTATGCCTATTAATATAACGGCAAGCAGTCCCATTGGATTACCAGGCATAAAATGACATTACGCAATCATAGCCAAGTATAACACTTCAGGGAGACTTCTCTACCTCCCAGCCTACCCGCTGGTCCTGAGAAGTTACTGCCAAATCATCACAGTGAGGCTATAGGGTGATCATAAAAGGTTGCTTGTTTTCAGCAGAGCCCTGTGAGATTGACTTCTTTGGTTCTCTTTCTGTGAGGCCCATGGCAGCAAGTTCAGCAGTGGTTCCTCTAGATTATCTACCAAGATATGCTTTTGCAATGGCTAAAAACTAAACAATAAAGGTCAATACATTATGACATAAATTTTTGTTGTTAATCCTCACCTGAGGATAGTTTTCCATTGATTTTTTAGAGAGAGTGGAAGGGATGGGGGAGAGGGAGGACAGAGAGAGAGAGAAACATCAATGTGAGAGAGACACATCAATTGGTTGCCTCCTATATGCACCCCAACTAGGGCCGATGATCAAACCTGCAACCAAGACAGGTGTCCTTGACTGGAATCGAACCTGGGACCCTTCAGTCTGCAGGCAGATGCCCTATCCACTGAGCCAAACCGGCTAGGGCATGACATTGATTTTTATGTTTAGGTCATAACTAAAGAGAAAACATGTTTTGTTACACAAGAGAGGTATTACCAAAAGCATGAATTCTTGTCCTATACATCTCTGATATAGCAGAATGACCTACATGTGATAATTTAGGTGTACTGAAAGTTTTATTCTATATCCATGGAATGAGAATTTATCCAGAAGAAATAAAAAATATTCCACCTCCTATTTTCCAAGAAAGGGCACTAGGACAGATTCTTGTGTTACTGGGCCCAAGTCCTTCTTCAGGGTCCTTTACACTTATTTATGGAAAGAAAGAGGGAAAAGTACCATTTATATTTTAGGAAGATGAAGAAAGAAGGCTTCACCCTGAGAGGATTCCAGAATTCAAAAAAGGGATAGTAATTGTCTTTCTGAGACAGGGAGAGGCCTAGGCATGCTTAGGTTGGGTGAAGAGCCTTGTAGGAGATGGCTGTGCGGGCTTCTGAGAAAGATGAGCATTCATTAATAGCCTTGGGGCCTGAGCAAGGGGTCCTAAGTGATCAGAAAGCAAGCTGTGTTATTCTTTGGTGCTACCCTTCTTCAAAGGCCCATGCTGATCAAAAGAAAACTATATACACTGTTGCATTGCTAATGCCCGAAGCAACAGGGCCAGAGGTCCGTGGAAAATTGGTGGTCACAGCAGAACCTAGACAGTGAAGGTAGCAGTAGACAGAGGTTCATCAGGTGTCACGTGCGAGTGGAATTCTGATAGGAGAAGGGATTGGCAGGTGCTTAGTCTGCTCAGGCTGCTATAACAAAAACACTATAAAGTGAGCTCTAGCTGGTTTGGCTCAGTGGATAGAGCATCATTGGCTTACAGACTGAAGGGTCCCAGGTTTGATTCCAGTCAAGGGCACATGCCTGAGTTGCAGGCTCCCCCAGTGGAGGGCATGTGGGAGGCAGCCAATCAATGATTCCCTCTCATTGATGTTTCTTTTTCTCTCTCTCCCTCTCCCTTCCTCTCTGAAATCAATAAAAATATATATTTTTAAAAATTTACTAAAATACCAATGAATGATTTCTCATTTCTTAAACTACATTTTAAAAATGTACTTTTCCTCTATTTTTATTCTAAATTCCCCCAAGCTTTAATTTTCAATATGAACCTACCATGATGAGCCATTTGCTTAGAGAAGAAATAAACTTCTTCAGCCAAGAGACTAGAGCTCAATCCACATCAAAGATAGTTACTGTGAATTCCTCCCTAAAATATTCAAACTGAGTAAATATGGAATTCAAGCTGGTTTCACTAAAAAAATGAAATCCTTAGAGGATCAGAGACTGTAAACATGAGAAGTATATCCCTGCTATTTTATGCCTCCCCCACAAATTGTTTCCATCCATGTCTAAAATGCCAGTCTGTTTTCATGAATTTCAATTATAATTAGCACCACAGAGCTGTTGGGAAAAAGACTTGGAGTGGGAAGTAATGGAGGGGATTTTGATATCTGTCAAACTCCATGAAAGCTGTGACATTTGCATTGGAGATGGGCTTCCAGAATGTAGGAAGAAGCAAATGAGGAACCAGACTTTCTGGCCAGTCTAACAGCAGACATCAAGTTCTGAGGTTTTCTCTGTGGCCAAATACAAAAGGCAGAACTTGTGCAGTTAGGCTAAAATTGACAGAAGAACAAGAGAATTACTGGAGTCAACATACTAACTTGCTTAATAGGAGAAATACTTCCATTTAATAAAGAAGAATTAAGGAGAACTTTGGCCAATGTCAATGGTACTATTGGAGACCATGATTATTTCCAAATGAGGAAAAGTCTGAATGAAGATGACACTGAGATGTGAAATTATACCTCTGTGTTGGCCAAAAGAGGCATAAAGGGGGTATCTCATTCAACACAATTTGTGGTATGAAAGTGGGTTCTTTGTATCTCAACAAATATCAAATAAAATTAAGTCATTGGGGCAGAGTTTTTTCCTAAGGAAAGTGATTTATTGTTTTTACATACTGTAAACAAAGTCAATTATCATGGAAAGCTGCTTGACCCAGGAAAACTGTCATCTCCAAACATACTCGTAGTCTAAAAGTGCTCCCATTAATTACATGAGAATCAATAAGATTCAATGACATTAGTAGGCAAGTGGATAAAAAGCTGTGGTACATTTACACCATGGAGTACTATGCAACTACAAAAAGAAGGATCTCTTACCCCTTGAGACAGCTTGGAGGAACCTGGAGACTATTATGCTAAGCAAAATAAGAGAAAGAAGTATCACATAATCTCACACATATATGGAATCCAATAAACAAAATAAACTGCTGAACAAAATAGATCCAAAGACATAGAAGCATGGAACAGACTGACAACTCTCAGAGGGAAGGCAGGGGGCGGGGGGGGGGGGGGGGGGGGGGGGGGGGGGGGGGGGGGGGGGAGCCGGGAAGGAATTAACCAAAGAACTTATCCTATATGATAAAAGAGAAACATGTAAACTGACAGTCCCTCTGCTACACTCACCAGCCAATCAGGAGCGAGTATGCAAATTAACCCTACAAAGATGGCAGGTTAATTTGCACACACAGGTGTTGAGCGGAGAGTAGAGCGGGAGAGCCAGAGGAGAATGGAGTGGCTTGGGGAAATTGGCAGAGTGGGAGGCCATGGGATGGAGACAGAGCAGGAAGGGAAAACCAAGATGGTGGGGAGCACTAGGAATTCTAGGAATAGTAGTTTTGGTGGCAGACTCAGGACCAGAAGCGGAAGCCCAGAGCACCAAGAGCACCAGGGATGCTGGGAATCATAGTTCTGGTGGCAGATGGATCTCTTAGACACTAGAGCAAAGTGAGCCTGGAGCTAGTTACTGTTGTGGTGGGGGTGGAGGGAAAGCAAAGGTGAGAGACATAAGTAAAATCAGAGTGTCTAGGAAATATTAAAGGGAAGATATCCTAAAACTTCTAGGAAATCTCCACCAATGAAGCAAAGAAAAAAAAAGCCTCTATTATTCTGTGAGCAACAAACAAAACTGAGTTGGGGTCTCGGACAATTTGCTCATATGATTGCAAAGACAGACAGAAACTCCTGGATTAGAGAGGGCTCCCAGATTGGAGAGGGTGCAGGTCAGGCTCAGGGACCCTCACATCCCCCAGTGCACGAATGTCGTGTACCGGGCCTCTAGTATGCATATATGCATTACCCATGGACACAGATGATAATGTGGTAAAGGCCTGGGGAGCGGGCAGAAGTGGGGTGGAGAGGGTTAATAGGAGGGAAAAGGTGACATCTAACAATGAAGATAAATTTAAAAAATAAAATAAATCAATAAAAACATTTTTAAAAAATAAATAAGAATCAATGAAACATATGATCATATAATAATTTCTTCAGAAACAAAAGCAAACAGCAACAGGGGTGCCAGCTAACTGCCTCTAAAAGATATAGTAGTCACCCCCTATCTGTGGTTTTGCTTTCCACGTTTCCAATTACTCATGGTCAATAGTGGTACAAAAATAAAAAATTTCCCAACTTTCCACATCATCTTCTCCTGACATCCAACCACCAACACTGTCATAGCTCAATAATCCAGAATCACCCAAAGCAAATGATTCTCTTTTTTCTTTAAATATATTTTTACTAGAAGCCCAGTGCATGAAATCGTGCAGCCTCACTATGCTTGCAGCCCTGCCCACCCACGTTCGCAGCCTCGCCCACTTGCGCCAGTCTTTGATCCTTACGGCATTAGGGCCATGGGTTTTTTATAGAGAGATTGATTTCAGATAGGAAGAGAGAGATTGAAACATCAATGATGAAAGAAAATCATTGATTGCTGCCTCCTGCATGCCCTCCACTGGGAATCAAGCCTATTACCCAGATTGGAATTGAACCTAGGACCCTTCAGTCCGCACGCCGATGCTCTGTCCACTGAGCCAAACTGGCAAGGGCCAAATTATTCTCTCTTTAATGTATCTTGTCAGAAGGTCAGTAGTAGCCTAACACTGCATCACAATGCCTATGCCATTCACCTCACTTCATCTCTTCACATAGGCATTTTATCATCTCACATCATTACAGTAAGGCTGGGTAGAGTACAATAAGATATTTTGAGAGAGAGTGGGAGACACCATGCTCACATAACTCTCATTACAGTATACTGTTGTAACTGTTCTATTTTATTAGTAGTCTTATTAATCTCTTACTGTGCCTATATATAAATTAAGTTTTATCATAAGTATGTATATATAGGAAAGACTATCATATATATAGGGTTCAGTACTATCTGCTATTTCAGGCATCCACTGAGGATCTTGGAACATATCCCCCTTGGGTAAGAGGCATTACTGCACAACAAAAAGCAAATGTAATCAGTACTATCTGTAGTATTTAAATATCCAGGATTAATGACAGACAATACCACTGTGGACAGGTATAAAATATACAGACAAGTATGTGATAATAAATATTTATACAAAGTCACATGCAGAGGAGTTATTGCTGTTCATGTCACTGCACAAGACTTCAGCAGGTTGAAGGAAGTTCAGTCAAAGGAAATGTCAGACAGATAAAATCTGAAATACCTCAGTAGGCATGCCAAACCAATGCATCATTATCTAAATCAGTGGCTTTTAAACTTTTTAATCCCCACATCTATAAATAAAACAAACATGTGTGCATTGAAGATGTATGCTTAAGTTTATGAATATATAAAGATTCTACGCATGTACTATTGTACTAACATTTTATATATGCAGTGAAACATATACAAAATAGGATGAGAAAAAGATGATATAAATAGTAGTTTATTTTATTTATTAATTTATATTAAATCTTTCTGTTCTTACTTTAAATATTAATATTATTGAAAGGTATGTAAATGATATAATTTAATATATTTGATATTTTAAAATGTTGTCTTAATATTATGATTGAATTCAACTTTATGATCATTATCTCTGTAACTGATTTTCATGATTATCATAGCTGAAAAGTTAATTTCTAATGATACATGAATGGAAAAAGAAAAAGGACCTCATTATCTTGCCTACTAAATCATGCTACTCATTATTTAATCCAATCACCAATTATGCAAAAAAAAAATTTGCTTAAATTTGACACAGTATTCAATTTTATCTATAGGGATAGGGGAAGTAGACCAATATTTCATACATTCTCTTAATCACTTCAAAATTCACCAGAATTCATCTTTTATCTCTTTGGCTGCTGAAGTACTGGTGCTATAGGATTAAGAGAAATGTCAATTCTGCCCTTTTTTCCCACTATTAAGCAGTGATCTCAGATATTTTTGCAGGAATCTTTTTACCTACTTGACCATTCTGTGAAGTAGATAATGAAATCCCCAAATCCATCTAACCAGGTACATGCAAACTTCTTTCTGTGTCAATCCACTGAAGTCAAACAAGAGAGAACCCCACAGCCTTAACCGGTTTGGCTCAGTGGATAGAGCGTCAGCCTGTGGACTGAAGGGTCCCAGGTTCGATTCCGGTCAAGGGCATGTACCTTGGTTGCGGGCACATCCCCAGTGGGGTGTGTGCAGGAGGCAGCTGATTGAGGTTTCTCTTTCATCGATGTTTCTAACTTTCTATCACTCTCCCTTCTTCTCTATAAAAAATTAATAAAAATATTTTTTTAAAAAATAATAAAAGAGAGAACCTCACAGCCAGTCCCTTGGGTTTGAGTAACTTCTACTCTTTCCTTAAGAAACCTCAAATGCCTGTTTGATAGTTCATTTGTGCAGGGACTAGTGCCAATCTGTATATTAAATATTAGATCTTAATTTCCTCTCTCTGCATTTTATTAAAAGTCTTAAGTTGTAATCTTTTCCCACACACCAGTGAATAGTCTTGTTCACACCCTGGTGAGCATGTCCACCATTGGAAATGAATGTCTCTCCATAAAGACTTATCTCCTCTCTTCCTACAGAGTGTGTGTTTATGACCCATGGAGTAATGCTGGGAGTGGGGTTACAGGTTAACAACTGCTTAACACTTAGTGACTTTGGATGGCTGAGTTTATTTCTTCTTTTGTGGAGAGTTTAACCAGAAAATATTACTATTCATTTTCTATTGATTTATTGCAATTCTATTATCTTACTACATTCAAATTCCATATAAAAACTTAAATAATTTAGAACCAAAATGAATAATCTCTAATGAATCACAAGACCAGAGAGCAGAAGCTTTTTCTATGAAGGACCAGATACTAAATATTTTTTTGTTTTATTGCCCATACCTATAGTTGTTTCTGCAATTACTCTGCCACTGTAGCATGAAAGCAGCCCTAGACAAATAAGCAGAAGAATGGACATTATTTTCTGTAATCCAACAAAACTTTACTTATAAAAGTAAGCAGCAGGATGCCCTAGCCGGTTTGGCTCAGCGGATAGGGCATCAGCCTGCAGACTAACAAGTTCTGGGTTTGATTCTGGTCAAGGGCACATGCCCAGGTTGCAGACTCAATCCCCAGTGTGGGGTGTGCGGAGGCAGCAGATCAATGATTCTCTCTCATCATTAATGTTTCTGTCTCTCTCTCCCTCTCCCTCTCTCTCTCTTCTGCTCTGATATATATGGTGTCCAGATTATTATGACCATCTGACGTTTGAAGGCAAATTAGCTATATATATCCTATCTAATAAAAGAGTAATATGAAAATTGACCATCACAAGATGGCTGCTCCCATGTGGTTAATTATGGCCACCACAAGATGGCCAGCAAGGGAGGGCAGTTGGGAGGGACCCAGGCCTGCAGGGGAGGGCAGTTGCGGAGGACCCAGGTCTGCAGAGGAGGACATTTTGGGGGGGACCAGGTTGGCAGAAGATGACAGTTGGGAGGGACCAGGCTGGCAGAGGAGGGCAGTTGGGGATGACCAGGCTGGCAGAGGAGGAATATTGGGGGGACCCAGGCCTGCAGGGGAGGGCAGTTGAGGGGGAGCTAGGCCTGTAGGGGAGGACAGTTGGGGGGGACCAGGCTGGCAGA
>PVJC01028661.1:0-22388 GCA_004026665.1 Murina feae
AAAATGTAAACCAAAAGACATTTACAATAATATTCTTTCAATGCTACTTGTAATATACAAAACTAGAAAGTGCCCTAGTGGTATAAACAGTGTAATGGATAAATAAATTGTGGAACTAGGTTAAGATCATCATTATTGGGAATGGGGAGCCTGAGGAGTGCTTGTGAGATGCTGGTGATGTTCTATTGCTTGATTTGGGTGCTGGTTACACAGATGTGTTCAGACTGTGAAAATCATCAACTATATATTTGTGACTTGTGTACTTTCATGTTTCTATATTATACTTCAATAAAATACTTAAAGCCAAACCCAAATTCTGATTCATTGATATACCTGGACCCCCTGCAGGTCCCTCATGAAGTTCACAATAATAATGGTTATTTGAAAACTAAAAACCCTTTAGCTTTAAGCAATTATTTAACAAAGTCAGTCTGCTTCCTTTAGGCTTGCAGTAAAGTCTTATGCTTATTACTTAGGCACATTTCTATTATGGATGTCCTGACTCGGTAGGCATGTTCTGATTGAAAAACTCAGCATGTTAGGAGCCATATTGGAGTTATATAGTTGCCTCTGCAAGAAAGAGATACCTTTGCTGTAGTATAGCAAGCATAGGTCTGGGAGGCAGGAGATGTGGGCTTGAATTCTGGCTTTGTCACTGACTTCTACAATATAAGTCACTTCACTCTAAGATCATCTGTAAAATGAATGGCCACAGGTCTAACTATAATCTGCAAGAATTAAACTTAATATGTGAACACCCCCAGCTCTACTCTAGGCCTGGTGCACACAGAAGATCGGGGTGTGTTATATACCTAACAGTTAGGAAGTTTTCACCCAGAAATGAATATAGAGGGGAAGGAAGAGGTGGAGATGAAGTTATGTCTAAGTCCTTGCTGTCTGGTCAAAGGGAACAAGAAGATACAAGATACAACAGGGAAAATTCCAGAAGCTGAGCTGGTCTAGGACAAGACAGTAGAGCCTAAGATGTAAGAACAGATATAATCTAAGGACAGAAAAATTACATAGAATGTTCAATTATCATATAAAAGGGGGAGAAGTGTGGTCAACAGCTCAGGATGCAGGGAATCCAAGAGGCATGTAAGAAAGAGAACACTGGATAGGTCAAGGTGAGGGTTTCAGGACTCAGGCCACAAATACTTCCCCAGGGCCGGGGGGTCACTCCATCCGAGCACTGGCTTAATAACATGAAGTGGACTGTAGACTCCAAAGGGACACCCCTGGACAAGAAGCTGGGCCTCGAAGGGTTTAAGCAGAAGACTTCTCTTTAGTTAAACCCTTCCCAAGTGAGCCTGGAGGTTGGCACTCTGCCTCTCTACCACAGATGGCTTTAGGCATTTTCAGATTAAAGAAAAGTTCAAAACTCTATTTTGATACCTGGCAATATGCTACCAACGGTCTTCTGTTGTGTTCTATGACCTTTCTGCTATGTGTCTGTTTTACTATTAATTTTAATTATGGAATATAATTCCAGGTATGAGGACTCAGGCAGCTCCCTTCAGCAGGCCAAGTTCCTGCCAAAGTCTCCCAGAGGAAGGCAAAGGGGAAAGTGTGGCTTAGAGCTGCGTGCTGTTCCTTGCAAAGGATGCAATGGGTCATTTCCACATAAATGTCACTGTTGTGGCCTGATGCTTCTCTGCCATCCCACTAAGCATGAAAGGGGAACAAAATGTGCAAACAGAAATACCACCCAGTTGCTGGGTTCATTTCTGCAAAGAGCATAGGGACTTGAAAAGCATAGCCTGAAATTAGGTATGTGGTATACCTAAACTGTGAGGGAGGCAGCCAGTTTCCCAAAAGTTCAGGTGTGAAAACAAGACTAGCTGGTGGGACACACACATCCATTTTATCATCCTGAGGCAAAGTGCACGGTGCAAAAAGTCAGAGTGTGAATCTGGATACTTGAGTTCCTCAGCTTGGCCATTACCTACCTAAAGGACCTTAAGCAAAAATTGCTTAATGTCCCGGCCCTCCATCTCTTAACCTGAAAAATAAGATGATTTGATTCAATAACTGTCTCCCTGTGCCAGGCATTGTACTATATGGCTTCATTTAATCAGCAGAATGACTTTTCCAGGAAAATATTAGATCCTTGGGGAAGAAAGTGTCTCTTTAATTGCACTTACTGCTCCTTATTATAACTTTTTTTTATGTAATCCCTGCCTCTCACCCTAGTCAGTGGTTCTCAACCTTCTGGCCCTTTAAATACAGTTCCTTGTGTTGTGACCCAACCATAAAATTATTTTCATTGCTACTTCATAACTGCACTGTTGTTACTGTTATGAATCATAATGTAAATATGTGATATGTAGGATGGTCTTAGGTGACTCCTGTGAAAGGGTTGTTTGATCACCAAAGGGGCTGCGACCCACAGGTTGAGAACTGCTGCCCTAGATTGTGATCAATTCATGGCAAAAGTGGGCTAGTTTAACCTTGTGTCCCTAGTGTCCAGGGTCCATCAGTGTAAGGCACAGATAAAAAGGACAGAGGTGGTTCTAGATTAAAGTCCAACTAATTGTTGACTTCACTCAAACACAACCCAGGTTCATAAAGTTATGAGAAGGCCTGTCTAGGACTTCGGCTTCTTTGGTACCAGAGCAGCAAGGCTGTCTGTCTATTTCAGACACACATACACACACACACACACACACACACAGCTATTCTAGAGTGTGGGCAGGAACAGTCCAGGTTCTGTTGGACAAGGACAGGACTGACAGTGGGCCTCCACAGAAGGGCTGGGCAGTGAGAGCTAGGCCAGGGGCAGTGAGAGCTTCCTATGTGTGGGAGTAGCTCAAGGCTCAACAGAAGAATGACTCAAAGGCCTACAGGTTCTGTGACCTTGGGTAAATCATTCACTCATGTCTCGGTCTTCTAATTTTTCAAATGAAATAAATGACCTCCATAGTGCTTTCCATTTCTAAACATCTATCAATATGTGAACCTAATGACACTAGCACATGTTTCCAAATAAGACTATGCTATATCAAATAATGGCATGGATTTCAGAGTCAGAGAGACCTGGGTTCAAATCCAAATCTTAACAATGTAAAATTTGTTAGTGGTGGTGTGTGCACGTGCGCGTGTGTTTAAGGTGAGGTATTTTTGAAACATCTAGAAAGTAGAAGAGACACATAATTCAGAGGGTAGTCTATTTTCAATTCAGGACTCATCAAACAGACTTCCTTTGGGCTGCCTCCATGACAACAACTAGGTCCCTGTAGTATGTGAATAAAAATTAACAATTCCCATATTTTCCCATGAGAGGACTCAGCAGTAAACTGAAAATCTGGGTGGGAGTTTGCTAGTGAGAGGTCCTCATTGCAGGGCAGGTCACTTGAAATAGAGCAGCAGGGAGGCAATATGAGACTAGTCCTCTAGAGGGAACTTGAGGCCCTGATTAACTGAGGGAGGGAAGGTGGATAACAGCAAATGCTACTATGGACTGAATGTTTGTGTTCCCTCAAAATTAACATGTTAAAGCCCTAATTCTCAATGTGATTATACTTAGAGGTGGGGTGTCTGGGAAGAAATTAAGTCATGTTGGACTGCCAGTTTCAGCCCAGCCTGGCCTGTGGGGATCAGGCCCAAACCTGCAGTCCAACATACCCCGAGGGGTCCTGGATTGCAAGAGGGCTCAGACCAAGCTGAGGGACCCACCAGTGCATGAATCCATGCACCAGGCTTGTAGTATATAAATAAGCTGTTGGGTTATAGTACAGGACTAAGTTAACTAGGTTGGATTAAGATTTAATGTTCCTGTTATTTTTTTAAGCTTCCCAGCACATGGGACCTCCTTAGGAAAACAACAACTAGGTCCATACCGAAAGAAAGATACATTTTGTCTGTGTGGTGTGAGTAAAATTTCAGGACCCACTATGATTATATAAAATATTAACATTGTGATTTACAGTGTTATAGTATTGGGCTTTGTATGTTTGATTCACTGTTGTATTTCTAATGCCAGTACAATTATTGATACATGATAGGATTTTAATAAGTATTTGTTGAATCAATTTAATGACTAAATGAAAGAATCCATTTTGTAAAGTAAGCTTCATCACCCCTTTGTGAAGTAAATATTATTATAACACCCATTATACAAATGAGAAAAATTAAAGCTCAAAAAGCTTAACTGAGGTGTTGGTAGACATGTATGGGTTGGATGTAATTGGACTGAAGCTTGAACATGGGTATTCTGACTCCAGGCCATTGCTATTTCCACTAAAATAAGATTCTACCATTTATTCTAACTTCACTCCCATTCCAAACACAAATCCACTGCTAAGATGATAAAGGACAAAAAATAAATAAAATGTTTGTAAAGTCTAGGGTCCTATGCCCTGGCTCCTAATTCAGATCCCTATTCTGTCATGAGCATCCATGGTTAGCAGGAGTCAGATATTCATGTCTCCTATAAATTTCTACACAAGTTAGTTCAAGGACAGATAGACCACCTCCTAATGACTTCCTACTTAGAGAGATCCTTTAACCTTGGCTTCTTGGAATGATGCATGCACAGTTCTTAAAACATTTCCAGATAGGTAAGAGGGTCAAAGGTAAGACTGAAGTTCAGGTTGAAGGAGTAGATTTTGAATACAGCACCTACCTACACGAAAAGATTTGGGAACAATTCTGACACCTCTGACAATTTTAGGATGTTAAAGCTGACAAAGACCTCAGAAACCACCTGGTCCAACTGTTCATATGGTGAAATCCTTGTGGAATCAATAATTGACACTTGTTTTCCTAAAAAGATTCTACACTCTTCATTTCAAAGCTCAGGAAAATTTAGTTCTAGAGAATTTAAGCCACCTGCCAATGGTCACCCAGAAAAGATGCTATATTTAACTGATGTCCTTTTGACTTCTAATCTTCAGACCTCAAAATATTTGCCATTCACCTATGCATGATGCAAACTCATTGTAATCTTCCTTCCACTAAAAACAGAATTATGTCGACTTTCTATTACTTATAAAATAAAACCTTAATTTGGCTTTCAAAACTCTCAATGATCTGGCTCCAAGCTAACCTGGACCCTCACTGCCCCACTGACCTGGGCTCAGCCTGCTGGAGACTCCGCACTGTGCCATGAACATGCCCTGCACTGGCACATCTTCAGGACACTGCTCTTCCTGATCCCTCTGACCCCTCCTTCTTAAGCACCTTCTTTGTTTCTTCATCTGCTAATTATTTCTCATCCTGCAAGGCTGAGCTAAAATGCTCCCTCCTTTGGGAGGCACTTTATGAGTCCTCATGATAGCATTCCTCTGGTCTCCCTATCATCCTGTCAAAGATGGCATTTTGAGTCCTATTTTAATGATTTAGTAATGCATTTGAATCCAGTATTTGACCGGACCACCCTGAGGACAGGGTATGGTTCATGTTTACAAAAAGAATGAACATCACCATGGATGAAATGGAGAAGCAGGTACTATGATGTCATTGTATAGTCAGGAAGGTGAAGAAAAGCATCAGGATGTACAAGGTACTTAATAAAAATATTTCCCCCCTTCATTTCATAATGATACTAACCCTTGGATATTTTTCTTCACTTTATAATGGAAAAGAGTGGGGATCATAAAATTTAAGTTAACTTTACCAAGTTAACAGTGCTCAAATGTGGCAGAGCTGGGCTCCTACCCAGTTCTTCTGAATTCAGGTCCAAGGGCTCTTTCTGTGGCACTTCTGTTGTGTCCCATAGACTCACATCAAACCTCCAAGCTATAGAAGGAATCTTGGGGGACTCCACACCTCCCTCCTACAGTAAGCCACTCTGGGTCTGAGTTGGTTCCAGAAGTCCCCTTAGGGATGAGCAACGTTTTATAGTTTCAGAATGACCAAATATTCATCTCCAGGTATGGCTGAGATTTATTTCCTATCAGTTGCATAATGAAGGCACCACAGACTGTTCTGTGCACCAATTCTTCTTTCTTCCCTTACAGAATAACCCCCCGGCAGAGGGAGAGTCATGGCACATTTTTTATATGGAAAATGGGCTGCCTGCCAACAAGCTGAATTTTGATATCTAGTCCAGACCTTCTGCCCTGAACCAGCATTAAATATTTTGCTCTTGTAGATTTGTTGTCTTAAGTGGACTGCATTTCACCCAACCCAGAGCAAACATTATACATTTATTTACTTATTTTAGGCACTGACATTAAAAGTGTAGCTATCTACCATGTACTGAATGGCTTGATGTAAACAAATGCTATCAGATGGCAAGACAGAGCAGCCCTTGCAAACTTTCTTTGGATGGAGAGAATACAATGAGAAGAAACCTCAGAAGTATGCTCTCAATTATTAATCTCAAAGACCTCTCTCTCTGTAAGCAGTGTTTGTGAGCAGCAAGAACTAATAGGGTATAGGCTTTATCAGAGGCCCCTGCATGCTGGTAGGATTAGAGAATCTTAGCACTGAGAGGTTTGTAAAAATCTACCCAGGCCCCACCATCTACAGGGGAGAAAAATGAGCTGCAAGAGAGAAGAAAAAGTTTATCTGAAGCCACACAATTAGCTGATGGAGAGTTAGGACTAGAATCCAGATATCCTGATATTCTCGTCCCAGTACCATCCTCTTTTCACTATACTTTAGGGGAAAATCGTGATGAGCACCATGGTCAGTGGATCTATGCCTGCGTCCAGGCTGTGACACTTAGTAGCTGTACGACCTAGGAAATTTTCTCAGTCTCTCTGAGACTCAGTTTCCTCATTCTATAAATTAAAGTAATAAAGATATCTGCCCCATAAAGTACCTGATTTATAGAATTGTTTTAATGATAAAATGTATAAATGTATGGAAAACTCTTAGCACAAGGTTTGATGCAATAAAGTCTCAATAAATGTTCATTTCTGTGATAATAACTCTGTTGCTATCACATTCTTTTCCATTATCTTGAATAAGTAAGGGCAAAATTAGAAGTGCTATCTCTCCTTTGTATAGAAAGAACAAATGAGTACAAAGTGATTATAATTTGAAAACATATCTCTTACTACCTCATGTAGGGGTTCATTCTGCCTAACTACAATGGATTCAAAGTACTTCTTTCTTTGGTGAGGGCCCCCAGTGCTGTCTGGCTGGTCTCAAAGCAATTCTGAAAGACTAGAGGACTATACAGCTTTCTGAGATCCATAAAAATGGGTAATGGGTGTGTCTAGCTAGATTCCTCCTGGATATTCAAGCCTTTATTAAAAGGGTTTTACTAGAGATTCCCACACATTTTTATTTGTCTCTATTTTCTAGCATGCAGGGCCCATTTCTGAGCATGTTCCTAGTGAATACCTTTTGAATAGCTAAAGGAACACCAACTAAAATAGAGGTCTGAGAGAAGCAGTATAGAAGACACTGCTTGGGGTGGCTACTGAACACCAATAATTCTGCATACCCTGGAAATGGCTCCAAAATGAAGGGTGGGCACATGACCTTGTCTGTTCAAAATGTTCCTGCCCCTGGATGTAGTTTGTTGAACCACAGGTCAATAATCAATGTACATCAGGACAAGCAGAGTTCTTCTCTGAAAATTAAAAACTTGAAATGGAGAAATAAGACTGGTTTTGTTGACACAGAATTATATTCATGTTAATTGCTGGTTAGGCATCTCATGAATTTTATGGCTGAGATCCCCCAAGTGATGCCTGGGAATTCCTCCAAGCCTTTGTTGTTCAACTTTTCTATAAATGCTATGAAATACCTCAGTATCCTTCTAACAACATCATTGGAAGGGAACATCTTAAGAAGGGAACTGCCTTAATTTGGAAAAATACTATGACTAGCTACTTGGAGATCAGTCATGAGTTTCAACTGGCAATGAGGAAACAAAAGATGGAATTTTTGTAATTTCCAAGGAAGGAATAGGAATCTAAAGATGAGTCAGATAGAGAAGAAATAAAAGGGAAGTGGGAGAAAATGTTTAACATATAGGATGTCCCCAAAAATATGTACACACACCTTGAATAATTGTAAAGGCAGTGTTTATTAAAATACATTTCATTTTCAAAATCGAGCTATCAGTTGTTAAAGTGTGTATATATTTTTTGGGGGACACACCTGGATATAAATATATACAGAAATACAGATAGATTATCTCTATATCTATGTATGTATTAATTAAGATATGAAGAAGATGAAGCCCAAGTTAATAGAAATAGCTAAAGACCTTTTAAGAACAGGTGACTAATATGAGAGGTTGTTTCTGTTGTTGTTGCACTGTTATAATATAAACTGGAGGCCTGATGCTTGAAATTTGTGCACAGGTAGGGCCCCTAGACCTGGTTGGTGATCAGGGCCAATCGAGGCCTTCCAGCAGATGGCCAGAGCCTTCCTTCATTCCATGCCAGCCCCTGGTGGTAAGCACACATCATAGGAGCAATCAAACTCCTGATCTCCCAGTAGAACTCCAGAGGGGACATTTTGCATATCAGCCTTTTATATATATAAACTAGGGGCCCGGTGCACAAAAATTTGTGCACTTGGGGGGGTCCCTCAGCCTGGCCTGTGCCCTCTTGCAGTCTGGGAACCCTTGGGGGATGTCCACCTGGCATCCTGGTGTGCCTGGCCAGCCTGGGTGAGGGGCTGAGGGCCATTTTCAGGCTGCCCACAGCTCCCATTGACCCAAGGTCCCAGCGAGGCTGGCTGGAATCAGGTTTCTGGTGTTTGTTTATCTTCTATAATTGAAATGTTGTTGCCTTGAGCAGAGGTCTAGGCAGGCAATGAAGCCTCCTGTTTGCTTCAGCTCCGTGGCTTCTATAATTGAAACATTGTTGCCTTGAGCAGAGGCCTAGCTGGCCTAGGCAGGCAGTTACAATAGAAGCCTCCTGTTTTCTCTAGCTCTATGGCTGTAGGCCTCCATCTTGGCTGGGTTAATTTCCATACAGATGCCCTGATTGGCTGGTGGGCATGGCTTGGCTGGTGGGCATGGCTTCAGTGTCTCAGAGTGATGGTTAATTTGCATATTACTCTTTTATTAGGTCAGATTCCTTTCATGTCCAGAGACCTTCAGAAAAATCTTATCCACATATGAAAGCTTTTAATTAAGTTAACTTATTGTGTGTATATGTTAATTTATTGTGTGCCTATGGACATGAATGAGTGTGTGTGTGTGTGTGTGTGTGTGTGTGTGTGAGAGAGAGAGAGAGAGAGAGAGAGAGAGAGAGAGAGAGAGAGAGAGAGAATTTAGGTATATCCAGGAGAAGAACTGAGTTCCTTTTCTGGGTCAATAAGAACATCATATGCAGGACAGAAAGACAATCTATAAACTATACTAATTTGGAGGGCTTTGACTCAGCAATAACTCAGAATAGCAGAATTCACCCCAACCCTCAGTAAGCTCTGTTTGAGTGGGATTTATAGTTCCCACTGCACATGGGGTAGGAGCCAAACTAATTTCATTTGAGTCACAAACAATGGGGACCACAGATGACATCTAATTTACATAGCCTGTCTGGATAGGTGACCTTGGCAAGTTATTTCTCTGCTGCGTTTCTTTACTTCAGTCAAGACTAGTAGCCAGGACTTGACTCCAGCCCCCTGCACTTTAATTTGAGCAGATGGTCCATTCCACAGCTACTTCTCTCACATAAATTTTCATTACCAATTTATCCAGATCTTATCCATTCATTTATTTGTTCATGCATCCACTCATTCAACAAATATTTATTAACTATTTGTAATGCGCTAACCACTTTTCTAGATACCTGGGGTATATCAGTGAACAAAAACAGCAAAATTCCTGCCCTTCCATTTTGGAACACCAGGTTTTTAATAACAAGAAGTTTATGTACAGTTTAAACAAGAATGAAAGAAAGAAAACAGAAAAACAGGTAAGGCAGAGAGGGAGGAGCTCTGAGAGAACAGAGGCTTTTCTGCTGACTACAAACAAAAGAACAGATTGTCCTATCTCGAGTCTCCAAGAAACCACTTCATGCCAGTAGTTCTGTAAGTAGAGGGCCCAGTACTGCTGCCCAAGTGAGCAAAGTTTACTGGAGGCCTCATCTCTGCATCTAGAAGTATTGACAAAACAACAAATGATTTCTTAATAGCATACAGCAGAAACATGAGCTGGCATAATTAACATAACATGAATTTTTTAAAAATTCCCATTGTGGGCTGCCAACAGGAGATAGGCCAGACACACAGAGAGGGTGGTAGGTGGGCAGAAGCTTGCTGTTCTCTTTACTCTAGAGAATTTGTTAAGGCTCTAAACCTGGGTGAGGTGAGTATAGTAAAGAGCACTAGACTAGAAGTCAAGAGAAATAACCTGATTCTACACGAATTCACTGGGCAACCTTGAACAAGTCCTACGCACTCTCTGGGAAAAATGAGATTTGATTGAATATTCTTAAAATTAAATTATCCTCTAGACAAGGGTTTTCCAAGCATGCCAGTATAATTTTTAAATAGAGCTTTTGTTTAAAAGAAAAACATTTTATAAAGCCCTATCATCTAAGAGTAGAAGAGGGTAATGGGCAGATGAGTTCACAATCCCTTTTCTCCTTTGCAGAATCACCTTTTGCATCCCTTAATGGGAAGTGGGTGGAAAAGTCCCCAGTCATCTTGGCTACTAACTCCTCCTGCTCTCTGAGGAAGCAGCTGCCATTGAAGCCATCACCTTCCAGTAAATCCAGCACTAGCTTCAACTATCCACTTCAACTGGAAGGCCATTAGGGAGCATCCCACCATACCTTACCTGCCAGCTTCTGGCATCTGTGCTCACCTGACTACTCCTCTCCATTCCCACTTCCCTAATCCAACCACACTCTCACCTTCTCATCCTTTCTTTCCTCCCAATCCATGTTTACTCTGAACAATAGGGTAATAATACTCATCTCATACAATAGTTTTGTGAATGAAATAAATATATTTTAATATTTAGTTCAGTGCCTGGCACACAAATATTAACTAAGTATTTATTATTATTATTGGTATTATTCATTTCATTGTTGTTAATGGTATTACACAGGTGCCAGTAATACCATGGTTTGTGCTTTGGTAAATCCCAAAATTCAATAATTTTCTTTTACCCATCAAAAGCCTTATTTAATTTTTGCCTTACTTGTTCCTTCTCTCCCCATCCACTTTCCTTCTTCTTTCTAAGTGATTTCCATATTCATGTACTTGATCTTCACAACATCATGCCTTTATACCTCAATACTGTATCCTCAGCAAACAGAACAATGCCTGATTCATGGTAAATCTTTAGTATACACTTTTCGAATGAATAAAAAGGATACCAAATCATCTTTTTCTCCACTTACTTCATCTCCCCTTAATGTCACCATCTCTCTCTCTTTCTCAAATACACACACACACACACACACACACACACACACGTTACCTACAATTTCAAATGGTCACATCATATTCTCTAACTTTTAGGCTAACTTGAGGAAATATTTATTTTACAGTAATTCTTTGAAGCCCAATCCACTAATCCTCCTATTTGATAGCCATCAGCTCCTTTCCTCCCATCCATGCCTAACATTATAATTATGTCCTCACAAACACCTTCAATCCCCATGTCTCCAACTATTTCTTTTTCTCATGTGGAAAACCCAAACCCAGAATGAATTCTCTGCCCACCTAATACAGGGCCTGGATACCTGGAGAAAATGACCTCTCCAGGTAGAATGACTACACTTTAAATCAGAATCTCAGTCCTCAAGCAGCTATGACTACTGCTCCACAAATCTACAGGCTAATCCAGTAAGTAGGTTTCTTTCTTTTTTATTTTTCTCTGAAAACACTAGTTCAGACCTTCTATCATGTGAAACTCATCATTCTTTTCCCTGCCCCACCATTCTTAAAGGATAATCTCATCCAAAGCTTTCTATTTTAGAAGCCATCAGACAGGAGCATCCTCATATTACCACAAACGAAGTTAGAAACATGCCTATGTCTCCCTCCATAATCCTATTACCACGAATAAGGTGTCCTTCTTCCGAACAAAAGCTTGCAATATGTCCACTGGGTCCCATACCTCTCATTTGCTCAAGGACTGCACTCATTTAGCCATCTCCTGTGTCTCCTAATATTCAATCATGCTTCTTCCTGGATCATTGCCATTGGCAAATAACTGTGACCAAATGACTCCACACTCCATCTACGATCAGCTACTGCCGATTTCTCCCTCCTCTTCTTGGCCAAACTTCTGCACATACCTTCTTCCAGCACCTCGTATTCTTCCATGGCAATTCAGTTCACTCTACTGTTGGTTTTCCTCCTACTTCCGGCCCATTATTTTCTGATTTCTCACCAGGCCCCTTCTCTTCTGTCCAACTCTAAATATTAAATTCCCCAGGGTTTGATCCCATACCATCTTATTTCTTCTCATCTTCCTTCCTAGTTTTTCTCATCCAAATATAGATGTTAGATATAGCATATATCTCCAGCCCAAACTTCTCCTATAGACAACAACCTTGTATAAGTAAAAGCTTACTAGACATCTTTCCTTCGATATCTCAGAGGTATCAAAACTTGGCATTTTCAAAATATATATGGTGATTCCCCTATTTCACCCACATTACTCACCGTGCAAAATTCCCCAATGCAATTAATGGAAACAGTATTCAACCAATTTTCCAATAGAAACCTGAACTCAATCTTGATTCCTCATTCTCCCTTCACTACCATATATAATTAAGCTTTCAATCTTTCATTTCTATTGCCACCCATCCAATGTCAAGCCACTATATCTCACTTCTGAAACAGCCTTCTTACTAATTCCCCCTATTTCACACTAGTTCACAAAGATATTCTATTCTCCATAGAAGCCAAAGTATTAAAAGAGGAAAAGGAAAAATTTGCCTAAATGTTAATTCCCCTCCCCAACTGCCTGCCCCTCTAAAAAGCCTTCAATATCTTCCCTTTGCATCACAAACAAAATCCAAATGTTCTCATGTGGATTTCAAGCCCTATCTGATGTTAGCCCTGCTTCTCTCTCTAACTTCATCTCTTACACTTCCCCCTTCTGTACATTGAATTCTGTAATATCTTTTCCACTAGAGGTCTCCCATCATTCTCTTCCCTTTACTTGGCATGATCTTCAGTGCTCTTCTGCCTCTTTCTAATCCTTCAAGCTTCAGATTAAATGTCACCTCCTCAGAGAGGTCTCCTTTGCTCGTACCTGGTTAATATGACTCACATGCTATTTTCTAACACTAAACCTGGTATGTTATCACAGATTGTCATAGTTTTAAATTACATATGTATTCACTGTTTACTTGTGTGCTGTCTCAACCATTAGACCACAAGGTCTATAAGGAAAGAAATATGTACTTTTATTTACTAAACTATACTTAGTCACCACCATAAAGTTGGGTCCTTACGAAATAGCTGTTGAGTAATGTTGAATAAACTCTAAGACAACAAAGGATATATTTTGAAAACTACTCAACTAAACTGTGAGCACCCTAAGGGCAGAGTAACATGGGTTCTCTCTAGACCGTGCTAACATTTAGCACAAGCAAAGAGTAGGTTCTCAGGAAGATTCTAGAACTAAACTGAGATGCAATCTAACTTTGAGTCTGACAGTTCCAACAATATAATGTACCAATTTCACAATCCTACCAAATGCTTATCTCACCTGTGTTCTCCCAAGTTAAAGTTTAAGGACTCCAAGAGAGACAACACATGTGATGTAGAGAGGGCCTGGGATTTAAATTAAGACATGCTTGGAATCCCAGCTTTTCCTCTTAGTAGCCAATATCTGAAGTATTAAAGTCCAAAAGTCTGTGTTCTAGAATATAATATAGCTATATAAATAGGGTTATTTTTAAGATTAATTAAGATAATACATATGAAATAACAAACACATAGTTGGCTTAAAATTAATGTTAGCCCCCCTCTTCACATATAGAAAGAGATACCATTAGCTGGAAGTGCTCTTGGAGATTGTGAAAATGACTCTCCTGTTTTTATATATGGGGTCTGATTAGGGTCACACACAATATAATTGCGAAAGCTGAAATTGCATGTGTATCTTTCCTCTGTATTAATTTTCTTATTCTATTGAAAAGAGGATATTATAATAGTCTATGGTATAGTTTTAGGGGAAAAGTACTATTGTGTTATCATAGTGGACCTGCTCTAGAAGATAACCTTGAAAATTTGTGTATAAGCAAATTTCTTAAAGGCAACAGCCCATATCCTACAGCTACTATCTATTCCAGTTGGTCAACAAATATTTATTGGATACTTACTATTCTTGGGCTGAGATGAATGAGATTTCAGATGCAAATCCTCATTAAAACTGTTATATTTTTAAGCCAGGCAAAGCACATGTTATTCAACACAAAGGTCATTGTCGATTCTAAGCATATATTTGCCCCCATTTAACATCTCTGACATCTAGATGCAGATTATAGTCTCAATCCCAATCATGAATAATTGTAACTTCATGAGTACACACATCAAAACTTACTAAATGTGTCAGTCGCTTGGGAGAAAAATCCCAAAATGCAAGGGACATTCTGAAGAAAGCCTTCATCACTGTGTTCTTGAAGACACAAAGGCTGCTACTATGTGAAAAAAACTTATCCATTGACAACTCTGAGTCAAAAGTAACTCAGGATAGTTGTGTCCTGAATGCTTTTAAAATACCTTAACACTTTATTTGCATGTATTTCTTTAATTATGCCCAAGATAGAGCTACAATAAAAGTCTCTGTATAAATATGTTTAAAAGAGGTCTTTCAGTAAATCCTATCTAATAAAAGAGTAATATGCAAATTAGGCATCACTCCATGATGAAGATGGCTGCTCCCATAGCCACAAGATGGAGGCACCCAAAGCCACATCCTATCTAATAAAAGAGTAATATGTAAATTAGGTGTCACTCCATCACAAAGATGGCCGCCCCCCATGGCCATAAGATGGCGGCGCCCAGTCTGGCTCAGCCTCACCACTGAATTGATCAGGCCTGTTAGCCAGGCAGGTGGCTGGGGAAGCGGGGGGCCTGAGGAGCGGAACAAGCAATCAGAGGGGGCTGGGGGTTCCCTGCTCAGGCCAGAGGCCTCAGGCATAGACAAGAGTTGAGCCAGTGATGGGAGGGGGGAGGGGCAGAGCTGGTGATCAGAGGGTATCAGGGTGCTCTACCCAGGCATAAGGCCTGGGCCAGAGGCCTCAGGCCTGGGCAGAAGCAAGGTAAGAGATCGCATGGGCCTGGGCTCCACAGAGCCAGCAATCTGAGGGGCAAGGGCAGAGCCTGTGATCACAGGGGTCTGGGCACCAGTGGAGCTTGCAAAGCAGGGGTCTGGGGGTCCCCTGCCCAGGCCTGCAGCCTTGGCCACAGGATGCAGTGGGGCAAGGTGGAGCTGGAGATTGAAGGGCCCTGGGCAGGGGCAAAGCCGGTGATCACAGAACCCTGGGCTCTGTGAAGCCGGCTATCAGAGGGGCTTGCTTGGGGGTCTTCTGCCCAGGCCTGCAGCCTCAGGAAGAGACTGCAGCCCTGGGCAGAGGCAGAGCCAGTGATCGCAGGGATCTGGGGGTCCCCTGCCCAGATCTGCATCTTTGGCCAGAGGTTACAGGTCTGGGCAGAGTTGGAGCTGGGATTGGAGGAGCAGGGGTGGAGCCAGTGATCAGAGTGAACTACAGAGGAAACACCTTTTCTTACCGCTCATTGGCTAGACTCCTTGTATGCCACTGGTAATATTCTTAGTAAGTTGAATAATAAGAATCCCTAAAGGTGATCTAGGGTTTTTCCACCACATTCCTGGAGAAAAAAAAATGAAGGTCCACTGCTAGAGGGCTAAGAAATATCATATCCTGCCCTAGCCAGTTTTTCTCAGTGCGTAATGCCTCAGTCTGCTGACTGCAGGGTCTGGGTTCAATTCTGACCAAGGGCATGTACCTAGGTTGCAGGCTCCTCCCTGGCCAGGGCCCAGTTCAGGGCATATGCAGGAGGCAACCCAGTCAAAGTGTTCCTCTCACTTTGATGTTTCTCTCTGTTTTTCCTTTCTCTTCCACATTCTCTAAAAAATCAATGGAAACATATCCTCAGGTGAGGATAAAAAAGAAAGAAAGAAAGAAAGAAATGTCATATCCTATGAAAGACACATCTTGAAAATGCCGATAGAAAGTTGCCATTTTTTCATGGTGAAGGGACTGGAGTCCGTGTTGATGAAAACACCTTGGTGGCTGTGGTGACTGGCAGTGGCTGCAGCAGCAGGGTGATGGGGCTGGTGGCTTCTCCTGATTAGCCTGATCGCCTCCCACAAAGGGAGGCCAGACTGTGGCTTAGGCCTGCTCCCCAAGGGGTTCAGGGAGCGGGCCTAAGCTGTCAGTAGGACACCCCCTGAGGGCTCCTAATATGTGAGAGGGAGCAGGCTTGGCTGAAGAACCCCCCCACCCTCAGTGCACAAATTCTGTGCACTGGACCCCTAGTAACAACAAAGCATTGTGTCAGAGTTTAATTGGCAACATTTTTCTTTTTTAGTAGTACATACCATAATGTATGTGCATCTTATAGTTGATGTCTTCTTAAATTTGATGAAATGTCGTAAGTCACACCAAATAAAATGCTGCAGGCTATGTAACATTATCTAATAAAAATACTATAATAACATTATTCTTATACTGATCAACAATTTAGAGTGTGACTATTAAAATTCTATAACCCATTTATTGAACACTACATATGGCTAGTTATAGTATGGTAGTTAAAAGTGAGAACTCTAGAGTCTACCTAAGCTTCAATTCAATCTCTACTCTTACCAACACTTTGACCTTGGAACACTTATTTAAATATTCTTTTATTTTTTTATTTTTCAAAATCAATGAAATAATAATACTTATCTTTTAAAGTTTGTTGTAAGGATTCAATGAGGTCATTCAAATAAAACAATTAGCAGTATATGGCTCCTATGGCTGTTAATTGTTGCAATATTTTTGCCTACTATATTATTATTATTATTATTACAGTAATATCATATTACTTGACCTTTACACTATCCATCTAAGATTATCTCTAATTTCAGATGAGGAGGTTGAGTCCCAGAAACTTTCCATTGAAAAAGGGTTACACAGACCACTGATAATTTAGAAAATGTGTGGTTAGTAAATTATAGTCAGTTAATTGTCAGATGCTCAAGCTTAAGTTCCTTGAAACTCAATATTTATAAAAATCTCAGTTGAAAGAAAAAAAGAATGGACAAGAGCCTAAAGAGTATGTAGCTCATCTGCTTCTTGAGAAACTATAAAATGTACCTTAGGATCAACCCAGGACACAAGATACCACTATTTCGGTCTCTTATTAGGATAACTTTCATCAATGTATCAGTCAGATAACTAAGGCTACATTGAGAGGTGTTATAAGAAGTAGTCCCATGAAACTTTTTCTTTACTGTCAAGGAAGGGAAAAGTGTCTGAGAATGGTGTTTTTCACATTATAAATTATATTCTTTAAAGACTGCCTATCCTCTTCCTCTCCCCTGGGTCTCAGTATCAATAAAAGCTGTGTTTGTCCTAAGAAACTGAACTGAGTTTGGTAATGGACAGTGAGAGCCATGTATCTCATCTTGTATCTCTCTCTGCCTCAGTTACTAGAAAACAAAAAAAAATCAAGTTTATTACTCAACCCCAAGAAATGTGGGTATAATCTTACTCCTGGCTTTCTCTTTCCCCTCTTCTCATTCTGCCAGAAGGGAGAGTTTGTGAGCTGTCTCTAAATGGGAAAGAGTCTAATGCCTTCTGGGCTCTAATGTAAAACCAATGATCCAAGTGGTTGGATCATTTCTAGAATTGTGAGAGATGAAACTGGAAGTGAAGAAATGCCAGCTGAGGGCCTGGGAGACAGTGATAAACTCTGCATTTTTATAATTTACTCCAAAGAATTTATGGCAAATTAAACACAACAAAGTCAACAAACAAAAATGTATAAATAAATACTAAATGTGTATCTTAATTCTATAGTTTCTTATGAAAAAAAATGAATTGAACTACCTTGCCCTATCTCCTGGTTTGCAATGAAGAGCCCTGTACAATCAGCAGAACACAGAATAGAAGGGTGAAGGTCAAATGATACCAGGTAGAGAAACATTCCAAGAAGAATGGTTTAAATGAACTTTGAAATGAATTTTTTTGCCATCATTTGGCTGGCTGAAGTCCTGCCCAATTGCCTACAGCTGCCATTGAAGATTTAACTCTTTCCTCGTAAGTGTGCTATGTGTCAACTCTGACCACGGCACTGTTTTATAAGCACTTTGGAGGCCTTAGAAAGGCAGCAGGCTTATGAATCTCCCTAGAGAAGAATAGGATCTAGATTTGAAACCAACTCTGCCATTTACTAGTTGTGGATCTTAGGTAAGTCCCCCTCTGAAACTTGTTTCCTCATGGGTCACATGGGATAATGCTCTGTTACTCTTATCACACAGGGTTAAGATTCACTGTAGATAAAATAAATAGTAGTAGCATGATTTTATAGAAATAAAACTGGGGAGGAAACCAGGAAACTTGACTGTTCTTCCTCTGTCTGAGCTTTAGTTTCTACAAAATGACACAGTTGGATTCGAAAGTCCCAAGAAAGGATCATCTTCCAATAGAACACTTGCACAAAGGGGGAAAAATACCACACAAAACACAGATGTGAGAAACCATTAGAGAATTAGTACCTTGCAAAGAGTTTTCTTGACAACTGTGAGTCAGCCCACAGGAGCCCGGGGTTTGCTTATGGTCAGTACATGAATTGGCCTGCTGATAAATTTGAAAGGGAAGCATTTCACAGTGTGAATGTGAAAGACAATTTTTAATTAATCCATAAAAGTCAAAGTGTAGCAATAATAATAACCTAATCTAATAGAAGAGTAATATGCAAATTGACCCTCACACTGTTACACCTAAGCCACACCCACCATCCAAGCCACACCCATCAGCCAATCAGAGTAACTATATGCAAATTAACCCAGCCAAGATGGCAGCCAGCAGCCACAGAGCTGGAACAAGCAGGAGGCTTGCCCCGGCGATATAGGAAGCTAAGGTTCCTGTCTTCCTAGGCCAGCTGTGGCAACAAAGTTTCCACAACAAAGTTTCAATTATAGAAGATAAATAAACCCCAGAGACCTGCTTCCAGCCTTGGGCTCAAGGAAGCGCTAGGAGCCTAGATTGTCAGGGGAAATCTGACCTGCGCTCCACTCTGGTTAAAGCAACAAAGTTTCAACTTTAGAAGTTAAGTAAATTCCAGCCAGCCTCACTGCAAACAGCCATCAACCACTCACCCAGGCTTGCCAGATACCCCAGCAGGGACTCCCTGAAGAGGATGTGGCCAGATGGCAAACAACCATCAGCCCCTCACTGAGGCTGGCCAGGCACGCCAACAGGTGGACATCCCCCAAGGGGTCCCAGACTGTGAGAGGGCACAAGCCAGGTTGAGAGCCCCCCCACCCCGAGTGCACAAATTTTTGTGCACCGGGCCTCTAGTAATAATAATAATAATAATCTAAACTAATAAAAGCAAAATAGTAAAATTAACCATTTCTCCGAGACTGGTAAGCCACACCCACAAGCCAATCAGAGCGGCTGTATGCAAATTAGCCCAGCCAACATGGAGGCCGCCACTCCTGGACCTGAGTAAATGACAGTTTCCATTGCGGCAGGAGCTAAAGTGAAGCTGTGCCCGCTCCGCTCAAACTGGCTCTAGCCAGTTTTAAAACAATATAACAATCATAGAATCCTTGGGAGCTGAAGGAAAGAGCAGCCTGGGCCTAACCAGTAAAAGTAACAATTGTTTCATTATAGACGCTGCGAGGTGAAGCAGAGGAGGCTTCGTTAGTTAGAAGGCCGCCTTAAAGGAACAGTGTATCAATTATAGAAGATAAACTCCAGAAACCTGCGTCCAGCCAGCCTTGCTGGGACCTTGGGTCAATGGGAGCTATGGGCAGCCTTAAAGTCCGTCACCCAGGCTGGTCAGGCACGCCAGCAGGTGGACGTCCCCCAAGGGGTCCCAGACTGCGAGAGGGCACAGGCCGGGCTGAGGGACCTCCCAAGTGCGCAGAGCGGCTACAGGGCGGGACAGCGCAGAACCCAGGACCGGTGAGTGGGAAAGAGGCGGCAGGGTTGGAGGGCACCGAGAAGTGGGTAGGAGGCAGCAGGGGATCGGTGGCCTGCTTGGTGGGCTTCCCAGGCCCTTTGCAGAGCATCAGGGAGCGGGTAGGAGGTGGCAGGGGGTCGGCAGCCTGCTTGGTGGGCTTCCCAGGCCCTTTGCAGAGCATCGGGGAGCGGGTAAGAGGTGGCAGGGGTCGGTGGCCAGCTTGGCGGCTGTCCAGGCCCCTTGCAGGGGCATCGGGGAGTAGGAAAGAGGTGGCAGGGGGTCGGCGGCCTGCTTGGCAGCTGTCCAGGCACTTGGAGGGGCATCAGGGAGCGGGAAAGAGGCAGCAGGGGGTCAGTGGCCTGCTTGGTGGGCTTCCCAGGCCCCTTGCAGGGGACCAGGAAGTGGGAAAGCAAGGTGGTGGGACAGGGAGCAGGAAAGAGGTGGCGGGGGGGGGATCTCGGCCTGCTTGGTGGCTGCCCAGGCTCTTTGCGGGGAACCGGAGAGCGGGAAAGCAAGGCTGCAGGGGCCGGGGTCCTGCTTGGAAGCTCCCCAGACCTCTTGGCGGCACTGGGAAATGGGAAAGGAAGGCAGCAGGGGACGGGTGAGTGGGAAAGAGTTGGCGGCCTGCTTGGCGGCTTCCCAGGTCCCTTCTGAGGATCAGGGAGCAGGAAAAGGCTGGCCTGACCACAAGGCGGGGTTTTCCCTGCTTTCTGGTGGCTGGAGGAACATGGGCAGTAGGCAAGCTTGGGAGGCAGGCAGCACCCAGCCCTGGTCACAGCTCAAAAAAGAGAACAAGATGCAGGGAAGGGCAAGAGTCTGAGAGATCAACATAGATGGGGTGCCAGCTCCAAGCCTTGATGGTGTGCCTGGGGGCAGGTCCCCAGCAGGTAGACACACACAGGAGGACTGCTCCGAGCCTCAGATGCGGCTGGGGGTAGGTCCCCAGTGGCCACACACACACAGAAGGCGCCTGGCAGACTGGGACCATCATAGGACATCCACTGAGGGGTTCCAGACTGTCAGAGGGCACAGGCCGGGCTGAGGGACTCCCTCCACCCCCAGTGCACAAATTTTTGTGCACAGGGCCCCTAATAATAATAATAATAATGGTATTAAGCTCTCAATGGTCAAACACATGTCCAAAAAATAGCATATTTTGGTGCATTTTCTGGAAAATACATAAAAATGCCTATTTTGGAGAATTTAGATTTCTAAATTAAGAAAATACTTATTTGGCACTTTTCATGTGTAGACATTTACTAGGCATATCATTTAGTCTTCATAATCAGGCAGAGAAGTAGAGTTTAATGTCTCCACTTTATACATGGAGAAATGATACTAAGAATCTACTTTATAAAAGCGAAATATTAAAATTAACCGTTTCTCCGAGACGGGTAAGCCACGCCCACCAGCCAATCAGAGCGGCTGTATGCAAATTAGCCCAGCCAACATGGCGGCTGCCACTCACGAACCTGAGTAAACAGCCCTTTCCATTGCGGCAGGAGCGAAAGTGAAGCTTCGCCCCTCAGCTCAGCTCCGATTAAACTGCCTCTAGCAGTTTTGAAACAATGTAAAAATCATAGAATCCTCCGGAGCTGAAGGAAAGAGCAGCTCCGGCCTAACCAGTAAAAGTAACAATTGTTTCATTATAGACGCTGCGAGGTGAAGCAGAGGAGGCTTCAGTTAGTTAGAAGGCCGCCTTAAAGGAACAGTGTATCAATTATAGAAGATAACCCCAGGCCTTCAAGGAACAATATCAATTATAGGAGAAAAAACTCCAGATACCTGTGTCCAGCCAGCCTTGCTGGGACGTTGGGTCAATGGGAGCTGTGGGCAGCCTTAAAGCCCCTCACCCAGGCTGGTCAGGCACGCCAGCAGGTGGACATCCCCTGAGGGGTCCCAGACTGCGAGAGGGCACAGGCCGGACTGAGGGACCTCCGGAGTGCGCAGAGCGGCTGCAGGGCAGGACAGTGCAGGACCCAGGACCCATGAGTGGGAAAGAGGCGGCAGGGTTGGAGGGCACTGTGAAGCGGGTAAGAGGCGGCAGGGGGGGGTCTCGGCCTGCTTTGTGGCTGCCCAGGCCCTTTGCGGGGCATCGTGGAGCGGGAAAGCAAGGCTGCAGGGGCCGGGGTCCTGCTTGGAAGCTCCCCAGACCCCTTGGCGGCACCGGGAAGGGGGAAAGGAAGGCAGCAGGGGATGGGTGAGTGGGAAAGAGTTGGCGGCCTGCTTGGTGGCTTCCCAGGTCCCTTCCGAGGATCAGGGAGCAGGAAAAGGCTGGCCTGACCACGAGGCGGGGTTTTCCCTGCTTTCTGGTGGCTGGAGGAAGATGGGCAGTAGGCAAGCTTGGGAGGCAGGCC
>PVJC01028662.1:0-22405 GCA_004026665.1 Murina feae
GCGGCTTCCCAGGTCCCTTCCGGGGATCAGGGAGCAGAAAAAGGCTGGCCTGACCACAAGGCGGGGTTTTCCCTGCTTTCTGGTGGATGGAGGAAGATGGGCAGTAAGCAAGCTTGGGAGGCAGGCAGCACCCAGCCCTGGTCACAGCTCAAAAAAGAGAACAACAGGCAGGGGAGGGCAAGAGTCTGAGAGATCAACACAGAGGGGGTGCCTGCTCCAAGCCTGGGGTCAGGTCCCCAGCAGGTAGACACACAAAGGAGGACTGCTCCGAGCCTCAGATGCGGCTGGGGGCAGGTCCCCAGTGGTGACACACACACACACACACACACACACACACACAAGGCGCCTGGCAGACTGGGGCCATCATAGGACATCCACTGAGGGGTCCCAGACTGTGAGAGGGCACAGGCAGGGCTGAGGGATTCCCTCCACCCCGAGTGCACAAATTTTTGTGCACCGGGCCCCTAGTGTTAATATAATGTCCTGTGAGTTGTTGAAGGTTGTTTCTGAAAGTGAGTGTGTTAAGCCAATAGAGGTTTAAAATGTGTTCATTAACATTAATCTAAGAAATGCTAGTTACTTACTTTTTGGTTAAGCTTGTTTTTTCCCCCTAAAGAAATTTGGTAAACTACACCTTCATAAGCAAATGGAGATATTTTATATTTTCTCCCTATCTAATTCCTCCAGAATTTGGCAACTCTCAATGAGTGAATATTATTTTCAGGATAATATATTTGTTTGCATTAATACAATAAGTATCTGTTCTCTTTAGTATAACAGGACACATAAAATCAGGTTATAATTGTGATTTTATTAACCAAGACTTTGACTGGAATATCATGATCAAGAGAGACATATCAGGACTCTGATGTCACCAGAAAGCCTTAAGGAATTGAGATTTACTTTGAAACTAATAAATTCCCCTTAGAAAAAAATGGCCTGGTACCCTTCTTATTTATATGGTTCATAGCAGTATTTCCAGATAAGAAACAAAGGTTGCTTTCCTGGGAGATGCAAAGAAAGAAACTCAAGATATTTTGGGGACCTCAAGAACTTGAGGAGTCCACCTAATGCCTAGGAAAGCTGGATGGCAACTGTGTGGCTAGGGTTCTGTGCCCCAAGGGGCTAAAGCTCACTCTGAAGATTTCTTGTGACTAAAATTCCAGCAAAGTAATTTAAAAAAATCTATGTAATCAATTGCTATTCTTACTGTGTTTATACAAATTATCAGATCATATTAAAACTAGATCTAATGCAGTCTCTTTGATAAAAAATAAGCATGTTTTTAGGGGAAAATATATTTGAATGGAAATCACAATGTCCAGTTGTGAATATTGGACTCTTGTGCAATTGATTTTCTTTAAAATTTTATTTTCACCTATAAAATGAATTGATTCCTGAATTCTTCTAGGTGTCTTTAATTCTCCAAGCTAATGTTTCATTTTTCTCCCATGCTTTGACTTAGAATTATTAAAAACCACTGACAACGTCAACCATAGAATTTACCTGAACATCTGATGCAATCAAATTGTCATTGCTTGCTTTCATTCCAGCAAAAGAAACTTTGAGCCTTCTTGACTGATAGTCTTACAGAATCAGAAATTGGTTTTATAATTTGCTATGATCATTAACCTTGGTTATTTTTCTTCTGTTTTTATAGGCATACTCCTTATTAAATAACTAATTACTTGCTTACACAATATAGGTCTATGTATATCTCCATCTCCTGAAGTGAAACTCCACATCAAAATGATGACACTTCAGGAATTCCAGCCCATTCCTACTTTAGAAGAATCAACAAATGGCCTCTTTATTCAAGTCTAAAATCCCATTCCATTGTCTTCCTTAGATCAGATAGGGAGAGAGACTTCCATACCTAATGTAGGCAGGGACTATGACCATTATTAGCAGGAAGCAGTTACTGAAGACAGACCATCCTCCCTCATCAACCCTAAAATGTATTAGGGCTGGAAGTATCTGAGGTGGGAATGTTATAGCACCGCGAAAGGAAAATTCTAGGACAAGTGGAATAGAGAAACTAAGATACAGTTAAATAACAGTTTGCAGTCACCTAGTAAATCCTATCTTCCCTAAACCAAGGACACTTGAGAGTAAATGGTTTGTACTCCAACTTCCAAGCCAAAGGGTAGATAGCTTAAACCACCATACTCAGGGCAATATGTAATAGAATTTAAATTAGTGTCATTTGCCAACCACAGCCAAGATCAGACAAATTAAGGGAATAAATCTCATTTTGGTACATCACCATAAAGCTGATGAATATTTTATTGATTTTACCCCTGAGACCTCCTTAAAACGCCCATCCCTTAAACCACTGAAAATGAAGGCCCCAGCATGCTCTCCCTCCAGGGAGCATGCCTACACCTTTGCCTTCCCCCTCTACTGTCCCCCAGCAATATCCCCTAACGTCTAATGACTTGCAACCAGGGGAGAAATGGGCAGTGGAAGTTTATCCTGGACTAAGCCCCTGAATCTGTCTTCAAGGTACCCTTTTCCCATTTTCTCTGACTTCCCAGTGAGCCAAGGCCACCCAGCCTAGGCTCTCCTGTTGCTTCTTCTATGCCTTTTCTTGTTTCACTGTACTAAGTATATTTTTTGCTGTGGTCAATAAATTATTGTTCACTTTTTTACACTTAAAATGTTTGTTATATGTTTTTATTTATTTCTGGGAGAGGGAGAGATAGAAACATCAATGATGAGAGAGAATCATGGATCGGCCACTGCCTGCATGCCCCACCCTGGGGATTGAACCCACAACCTGGTCATGTGCCCTGACTGGAATCGAACCATGACCTCCTGGTTCATGGATTGATACTCAACCTCTGAGCCACACCAACTGGGCTACACTTTGTCTCTTGATTTACATCTTTCCCTCAAGAAGATAAGAACCGAGGTCTCCTTGTCTCCTCAGTAACATAAGGATATCATAAGAGGATAGAGGGGAAATGCCTGGTAACCTGTAAAGCACTGAGCATTTGTCAGCAACTATTGCTGTCATTCCTATTGTTTTAAAGCATGTTTAACTTGAACCTTGAGTATGTTTTAAAATCCAACATCATTAAAATCTTTCTCTGACACTCTCTGAACTTATTCCTACTTATTTCTTAAATTTATTGAGTGGATTTTAATTTTTTAAACAGGGAATTATATATTGAATACCTCCATATCAAGAACTTTGATAAAATACATGGGTAAAGCTGAAACATACACTTGCACCATAGAGACCAAAACAGACTGCATTAGAAGGGTAAGACTAATAAGCTGCATTCTGCATGCATTACCCCTACCCTTGGACCAGCACAGAACCACATAGAGGGTTCTTTGAGTTTATAATTTCTCACTTGTAAAAATGAACCTGGTATTGTCATCCAGCTTCCCCATAATTGTGGGTTACTTCTTGGGGGTCCAGACTCTGGTCCTACCTCATAAGGATTGAGGGGGAATCTACAGGGTTTGACCACTAGAAACTTAATTGCAACAAAGAAGGGGAGAACACTCAAATCTTAGCAGACTGAGTTTCTACCTACAGAGCCCAAGTAGTAGTCCCAACCTGAAGCTTTGCTCATCTGCATAGCCAAAATGGTGGTGTAGCCTAATCAGGGAACTCAGGGGACACAAGTCTGTCTAACTCAGGTAATCAAATTAATTGCTTTATTGTTGCTGGAACATGGTCTGCCTCATGAACATAGGTAAGCTGAGTCATAGTACTTCCCACTGCTGAGTGTGTCACTCAGCTTTTTCTGGCCAGAAATCCTGTTCAGAGCACCTGGAAGCAATATAGCAAAGCAATGCTTAAATGGAGAGAAAGGTAGGGAGAGGTGATAATTTGCAGAGCAAAACCAGTGGCAGCATCAAGCCATGGAACTTGGGCTGTGGGTCAGCTTGAGTAAAGACCACAAGAAAATAGCCATGCTGAGCTTGGAGCTGTTTTCCACACTTCAACCAGGCATGGAAGCTAATTTTCAGTGCAACCCACTGCTGAGTGTAGCTTCTAGCCCCAAAGATTAGAACTGTGGCCAGAATATCTGAAAACTTGTGTAGCCCAGCAATGATGGAACAAAGTATGGCAGATAGGGCTGATCTTTTTTAGAGCAAACACAGTGGCCCCATTTGAACATGGAACTTTGGGTGCAGGTTAGCTTGAGTCAAGTTAAAAGAGAACCTTACTAGACTTGTAGTCAGTTTTTCTACTCTGTCATGGTAGAAAAATTAAGTTGTAGTCCCACCCATTTCTAAATAATTCTTATACTCCAACTTAATATAGCCTTAATTCTGTCTGAACAGGGAACATAACAAAAGCACATGGAAATCTATGTAGCCCATTCATTTAATAGCCCTGCTTATGATGGAAATTGAATCGAAAAAAAAAAAACACAAAAAACAGAACAAAAAACAAAACAAAAAAAAAAAACTTGGGGCTTTCTCCATCTGCAGAGCAACACTTATGGCCTTATCTGACCAGGGGATCCAGTGTGCTATCTTGCCTGATTTTGTCCTTAAAACTGAACAGAGTATGCCTTAGGGTTATCCTTCTGCCTCGCCCAGTTTTATAAGTTTTAGCCTTCTCTACTTCTAAGTATAGCACTGAATCTAACCACATAGGAAGACTGACTAGAAAACCAAGACAACCTTAGAGCCCATTATGTTGCATCACTTGACCAGGGACTAAACCGGAAATCTTAATCTTATCCAACTATTCATAGCCAATGTCATCCTTCCCTCTGACCTCAGATCTCAGGTAGACCTTACCCCAGAATAGACCTTGATATCAAACACACCAGAAAAAGATGCTACCAACTGATATGTTTAAAACCCAAACTGAAATGACTGGTGAAGAACTGTCTCTTTCAAAGCAAAACTGTAAAATATGGAAGAGGAGCCTGCTTATTATGGGTAGATACCAATGTAAGGAATCAAGAATTATGAAAAAACAGGTAAACATGACACAACTAAAAGAAACTAGTAAACATCCAAAACCTGACCTAAAGGAATAAGATACACGGTGTTAGACAAAATTTTCAGAATAAGCATCTGAAAGGATTTTAATGAGCTACAAGAATACTCAGACAACTACACAACATTAAAAAAAATGCACAAACTATTTCAACAAATAAATGGAAATTATCGAAAAGAACCAATCAGAAATTCTAGAGCTGAAAATACAATACTGCACTGGGGAATTCAATAGAGAACTTTAAAAGTCAATGAAACCATGCAGAAAAGTCAACTGCCTAGAAGATGTAACATTTAAAATTACCTAGTCAGAGCAACAACAACAGAAAGTATAAAAAACAGTGAAGGGACTTATGAGGCAAAATCAAAAGAAAAAATATGTGGATTGTGGGAATTCTAGAAGGAAAAAAGAGAAAGGGACAGAAAGTATATTTAAACCAATAATGACTGAAACTTATCAAACGTGGGGACAGAAATGAATACTCAGTCCCAAGGGGCATGACCCTAACGGATCCCAAAATGATTGAACCAGAAAAGGACTACACATTATAATTAAATTGTTGAAAGTAAGACACAAAGAAAGACTTTTAAAAATAGCAATTGAAAAGAGACAAGATACATACAAGGGAATCTTCTCCCCAACAAAATTTGAACAAATAAACACTGAAGGAATTTACCACTACTGGACCTGCCTTACAAGAAATGCTAAATGATTTATTTGAAAGGAAGTAAAGAATACTAATTAACATTATGAGAACATAAGAAGGTAGTATGAAACTCACTGGTAATTGTAAATATGTAGTTCAAGTTTGATTCTTTAATATGATAATAGTGGTGCATGATTCATCTATAACTCTACAAGAAACAGACAGCTGTGTGTGTGTGTGTGTGTGTGTGTGTTGAGGGGGGGGGTTAGATTAAAGAAGGTGAAGATATCAACTAAAGAACATATATGAATAACCCATAGACACAGACAACAGTGAGGTGATGGCTAGAGGGAAAGGGGCACAGGGACATGTTGGATGTGAACAAAGGGGGAGGGTGGGGACATCTGTAATAGTGTCAACAATAAAAATAAGGTTAAAAATAAAATAAATTAAAAAAACAAATCTAGTAAAAATAGGTACAACTACAATGATATGTTATTGGAAACATGCTATTTAAAAAAATACGTAATTTTCCCAACTGGTGTGGCTCAGTGGTTGAGCATCAACCTATGAACCAGGAGGTCACAGTTCAATTCCTGGTCATGACATATTCCACAGGTTGTAGGCTCAATCCCCAGTAGGGAGTGGACAGAAAGCAGCCAATCAATGATTCTCTCTCATCATTGATGTTACTCTCTCTCCATCTCCCTTCCTCTTTAATAGCAATAAAAATAAATTAAAAAAAAATACATAATCTGTGAACATGGTATATTCTTCCACTTGTTTATATCTTTCTCTATATCTTTTTTCAACATCCTATAGTTTTCCAAGTATAAATCTTTTACCTCCTTGGTTAAGTTTATTCCTAGGTATCTTAATTTTTTTTGTTACAATGGTAAATGGAATCATTTGTTTAGCTTCTCTTTCTGAGAATTCATTATTAGTGTATAAAAAAGCCATCAATTTCTGAGTGTTGATTTTGTATCCTGCTGCATTGCCAAATTTGTTTATTAAATCTAGTAGTTTTTTGGTAGGCTTTAGGCTTTTCTATGTACAATATCATCACATCTACGAATAATGAGTTTTACTTCCTCCTTTCTAATTTGGATTTTTTGTTTCTTCCTATCTGATTGCTATGGCTAGGACTTCCAGTACTATGATGAATAAGAGTGGTGATAGCATGCCCTGATTTGTTTGGCTCAGTGGATAGAGTGTCAGCTTGTGGACTGAAAGGTCCCAGGTTCGATTCCAGTCAAGAGCATGTACCTTGGTTGCGGGTACATCCCCAGTGTGGGGTGTGCAGAAGGCAGCTGATCAATGTTTCTCTCTCATCAATGTTTCTAACTCTCTATCCCTCTTCCTTCCTCTCTGTAAAAAATCAATAAACTGTATTTAAAAAAAAAGAGTGGTGATTGCAGACATCCGGTCTTGTTCCTATTCTTAGAGGAAATGGTTTTAGTATTGTCCCACTGAGAATGAAGTTTGCTATAGGTTTGTCATATACAGTAAGGCCTTTATCATGTTGAGGTATACTCCCTCTATTACTACTTTGCCAAGAATTTTTATAAAAAAAATTGATGTTGGATTTTGGAGAATGATTTTTCTGTACCTATTGATATGATCATGTGGTTTTTATCACTCAATTTCTTTATGTGATATAGCACATTTATTGATTCGTGAATATTATACCAACCTTGCATTCCTGAAATAAATGCCACTTGGTCATGGTGTATGAACTTTTTTTTCATTTATTTGTTATTATTATTTTTAAATAATTCTTTATTGTTGAAAGTATTATATATGGCCCTGTTTCCTCAATTGACACACCTTCAGTCAGCACCCCCCCAACCCCAGGCCTTTAGTACCCTATTGTCTGTGATCATGGGTTATGCATATATGCATACAAATTCTTTAGTTGATCTCTTCCCACCCACCCACCCTCCCCTGCCTTCCCTCTGAGATTCTGCAGTCTGTTCCATGCTTCTATGTCTTTAAATCTATTTTGTACATCAGTTTATTTTGTTCATTGAGTATGATGTTCACTACTGGTTTGTCATATATGGCCTTTATCATGTTGAGATATGCTCCCTCTATTTCCACTTTGCTGAGAGATTTTATCAAACATGGGTGTTGGATTTTGTCAAATGCTTTTTCTGTATCTATTGATATGATCATGTGATTTTTGTATTTAAATTTGTTAATGTGATGAATCACATTTATTGACTTGAGAATATTGTACCAACCTTGCATCTCTGAAATAAATCCCACTTTGTCATGGTGTATGATCTTTTTAATATATTGCTGGATCCAACTTGCTAATATTTTGTTGAGGATTTTAGTATCTGTGTTCATCAGGGATATTGGCCTCTAATTCTCTTACTTTGTAGTGTCTTTACCTGGTTTTGGAGTTGGAATAATGCTAGCTTCATAAAAAGAACTTGGAAGTGTTCCTTCCATTGTATTTTTTTGGAGTAGTTTTAGGAGTATAGGTATTAGTTCCTCTTTGAATGTTTGGTAAAACTCCCCTGTGAAGCCATCCAGACACGGGCATTTGTTGGCTTCAGGTGTTTTGATTACTGCTTCAATTTCATCAGTTGTTATTGGGCTATGCAGAGTTTATGATTCTTCCTGATCCAGTTTTGGGAGAGTGTATTTTTCTAGGAATTTGTCCATTTCATCTACATTGTCCAGCTTGTTGGCATATAATTGCTCATGGTATTTTCTTACAATCCTTTGTACATCTGTGGTGTCAGTGGTCACTACTTTGCTTTCGTTTCTGATTTTATTTATTTGGGTCCTCCCTCTTTGTTTCTTGATGAGTCTGTCTAACCATTTATCAATCTTGTTTATCATTTTAAAGAACCAACTCTTAGTTTCATTAATTTTTGTGGTATTTTTTAGTCTCTATGTCATTTATTTATGCCCTAGTTTTTTATTATTTTATTTTTTCTACTTACTCTGGGCTTTTCTTATGGTCCTCTTTCTAGTTCTTTAAGTTGTAGGGTGAAATAGTTTATTTTATTATTATTATTATTATTATTATTATTATTATTATTATTTGGTAGGCTTGTAGTGCTATGAACTTCCCTCTCCTGACTGCTTTCACTGTGTCCAAGAGATTTGGGTTGTTGTATGCTCATTTTCATTTGTTCTCAAGAAATTTTTTTATTTCTTTCTTGATCTTATTGGTAACACATTCATTGTTTAATAACATGCTATTTAACCTCCATATGTTTGAGTATTTTGGGGTGTTTTTACTGTAGTTGATTTCTAATTTCATTTCACTATAATCTCAGAAGATGATTACATGGAGTCTGTAGACTTCCTTGGGTAGTATGGGCATTTTTATGTTGTCCATAGTATTTTAATAATGTCCATATTACCCAAAGCAACCTACAGTTTCAATGAAATCCCTATTTAAACAACAACATCATATTTTACATATCTAGAAAAAATACTCCCCAAAATTTATATGGAACCACAAAAGATCCCTGCAGCAATCTTGAGAAAGTAGAACAATGTTGGAAGAATCGTATTGCCAGATATCAAGTTATACTACAAAGTCATCGTAATCAAATCAGCCTGGTATTGGAATAAGAAGAGGCATATAGATCAATGGAACAGAACAGAGACCCATGAAATTGACCCAAGCTATTATGCTCAATTAATATTTGGCAAATGAGGCAAGAGCATACAATGGAGTCAAGATATTCTCTTCAATAAATGGTGTTGGAAAAATTAAACACATACATGTAAAAAATGACACTAGACCTCCTACTTACACCATACACAAGAATTAAGTCAAAATGGATAAGGCTTAAATGTAAGTTGAGAAGCCATTAAAACCCTAGAAGAAAATATAGGCAGCAAACATCTCTCATAGCCATCTGTTTACAGATACATCTCCTAGAGCAAAGTAAACTAAGGAGAAAATAAACAAATGGGACTACATCAAAATAAAAAGCTCTGCCAAACAAAAGAAACCATCAATAAACGAAAAGGAATCCCACTGTATGGGAGAACACATTTGACAATGATACATCTGATCAAAGGTTAATATGCAAACTATATCAGGAGCTCATACAACTTAACCAAATGAAGATAAACAAACCAATTACAAAATGGGCAAAGGACCTAAATAATTTTGGACTTCTCCAAAATGGACATACAGATGACCAATAGACATAGGGAAAAATGCTCAAAGTCAATGATCATCAAAGAGATGCAAATTAAAATGACAATGAGGTATCACCTCACACCTGTAAGAATGGCTACCATCAACAAATCAATATATGACAAGTGCTGGTAAAGATGTAGAGAAAAGGGAACCTTAGTATACTGCTGATGGGAATAAAGACTGGTGCAGCCACTATGGAAAATAGTATTGAGTTTCTTCAAAAATTAAATATGGAACTGCCATTTGACCTAGTGATCCCACTTCTAGGAATATATCCTAGGAAACCTGAAACACCAATCAGAAAGAAGGTATGCACCTCTATATTTCATAGAAGCACAATTTACAGTAGCTAAGATCTGGAAACAGTCCAAGTTCCCATTAGTAGATGAGTGGATAAAAAAGTTGTGGTATATGTATACCATGGAATACTATGCAGCAATAAAAAAGAAGAATCTTTTACCCTCTGAGACAGCATGGAGGGATCTGGAGAGTATCATGCTAAGTGAAATAAGTCAGTCAGAGAAAGACAAGTATCATATGATCTCACTCATATGTGGAATCTAATTAACAAAATAAAATGATGAATGGATTGGATCCAGAGGCATGGAAGTATGGAACAGAAGGAAGAATCTCAGAGTGAAGCTGGGGGAGGGTGGGTGGGTGGGACATAATCAACCAAAGACCTTGTACATTTATATATGCATAACCTAAGGGCACAGACAGTGGGGTGATAAGAGCCTGGGGTGGGGAGTAAGGGTGGGCTGGAGGGGTTGATGGAGGAAAAATGGGGATATATGTAATACTTTCAACAATAAATATTAAAAAAATATATATATTGTATTTTTTGCCCTGTAGCATGGCTCATTGGTTGAACATTGACCTATGATCTAGAAGGTCATGGTTCCATTCCTGATCAGCTGGATTCCTAGTGTGGGGCGTGCAGGAAACAGCCAATCAATGATTCTCCCTCAACATTTATGTTTATATCTCTCTCTCCCTTCTCCCTTCCACTCTGAAATCAATAAAAATATATTTTTAAAAATTATCTTTTTCGATCCAAAAACATAGGATGCCTTCTTTTTTTATTAATGTCTTCTTTAATTTATTTCAGCAATGTTTTGTCAAAAATCTAAGACCTATATAAACTGGGTTGAATATATTTTGAGTATACTATTCTTTTTGATGTTTTTGTAGATGAAGTTATTTTCTTAGTTTATTTTCCATTGTTTTTTGTTGCTGGTTTTATAGAAATTAAACTAATTTATTTTGAACTGTTGACTTTGTATCCTACAGCATCTTTATTGAATTTATGTATTAGCACTACTTGGTTATACTAATATATATATATATATATATATATATATATATATATATATATATACACTAGGGGGGCCTGGTGCACAAAAATTTGTGCACTCGGGAGGTCCCTCAGCCTGGCCTGTGCCCTCTCGCAGTGTGGGAGCCCTCTGGGGTGTCCACCTGCTGGTGTGCCTGGTCAGCCTGGGTGAGACACTGATGGCTGTTTGTAGGCTGGCCAAGACTCCCAGTGTGGACCCTCACCTCATTGGGGTGTAGCCAGCCTGGGTGACGGGCTGAAGGCCGTTTTCAGGTTGCCCATAGCCCCTTCAGGTTTTGGGTCCCTACTGGGGTGCCTGGGCAGCCTGGATGAGGAGCTGAGGGGCATATTCAGGCTGGCCACAGTCCCTTCAGGTTTTGGGTCCCTACTGGGGTACCTGGCCGGCCTGGGTGAGGGGCTGATGGCTGTTTGCAGGATGGCCAATCTCTTCCGGGTTAAGGTCCCTACTGGGGTACCTGGCCAGCCTGGGTGATGGGCTGATGGCTGTTTGCAGGCTGGCCAAGCCCCCCAGTGGTGTCCCTCACCCCACTGGGGTGTGGCCAGCGTGGGTGATGGGCTGAGGGCTGTTTTCGGGTTTTCAGTCTGCCCATAGCTCCCATTGGCCCAATGTCCCAGCAAGGCTGGCTGGAAGCAGGTTTCTGTGGTTTATTTGTCTTCTATAATTGATACTGTTCCTTTAAGCTGAGGCCTAGGCAGGTAATGAAGCCTCCTGTTGGCTTCAGCTCGTGGCTTCTATAATTGAAAGAATGCTGCCTTAGTAGACTCTAGGCAGGAAGTTTCCTTCATCGCTGGTGCAACGGAAGCCTGCTGTTTGTTTCAGCTCCGAGGCTTCTATAATTGCAACAATGTTGCCTGGAGCACAGAGAGGCCCAGTCAGGCAGCCAGCAGACAGTTTACTCCTGCTGCAATGGAAGCTGCCTGTTTACTCTAGCTCCGTGACTGCCTGCCTCCATCTTGGCTGGGTTAATTTGCATACAGCCGCTCTGTTTGGCTGGTAGGTGTGGCTTAGGAGTCCCGTAGAAACAGTCAATTTCAAAATTTCAATAGTACTCTTTTATTAGATTATATATATATATATATATATATATATAGTTATAAAATGTATTATATATATATATATATAATTTTATTTATTCTTTTTCTATATAGGTGCCTTTTGCTCCTGCCTAGAACATCAAGTATAATTTTAGTAGAAGTGGCAAGAGTGAAAGTCTTTGTCTTATTCCTGTTCTAAGGGTGAAAACTTTGAATCTTTTATCTGTAACTATGATTTTAGCTGAGATTTTCATTACTACTCTTTATCTTTTTTATCTTCCTTTATTGTTGAAAGTATTACAGATGTCACCTTTGTTTGTTTTTTCCCCATTGATTGCCCAAATCCTATCCCTTCTATGCCTTCACTACTTAATTGTCTGTGTCCATAAATTAATATGTCCCCCAGTTAATCAGTTCACAACCAACACCTACACCCACCTTCCCTCTGAAATTTGTCATTCTGTTCCATGCTTCTATGTCACTGGAAATATTTTTTCATCACTTTGTTTTTTTCATTAGTTTCCACTTATGAGTAAGATCATGTGATACCTATCTATCTCTGACTAGCTTATTTAACTTAGCATAGTACTCTCTAGGTCCATCCATGCTATTGCAAGTAGTAAGAGTTCTTTCTTTTTTACAGCTGCATAGTATTCCATTCTGTAAATGTTCCACAGTTTTTGTATCCACTCATCTGTTTATGGGAACTTGGGCTGTTTCTAAATCTTAGCTATTATAAATTGGGTATATACACACAGGTGCATATATTCTTTCTGAATGGTGTTTCTGGATTCTTAGGATATATTCCTAAAGGTGGGATCACTGAGTCAGATGGGAGTTCCATTTTTAATTTTTTCAGGAAACTCTATACTGTTTTCCACAGTAGCTGCACTAGTCTGCATTCCCACCAGCATAGTATTAGGGCTCCCTTTTCTCCATATCATAGCCAACACTTGTCATTTGTTGAATTATTGATGATACCCATTCTGACAAGTGTGAGGTGGTACCTCATTATGTGGTTAATTTGCATCTCCCAGATACTTAGTGAGTAAGCATTTTTTTTTCACATGTCTCTTAGCCTCCTGATTGTCTTCTTTGGAGAAATGTCTGCATGATACTTTGCCTATTTTTAAATTGGATTGTCTTCCTTTTGTTAAGTTGTATGAGCACCTTGTATATTTTGGAAATTAATCCTAATTGGATGTGTCATTGGCCAATAAGTTCTCCCATGCAGTGGGTTTTCTTTTCATTGTTTGTTGGTTTCTTTTGCTGTGGAGAAGATTTTTATTTTGATGTGGACTCATATATATTCCAGAAAGCTCATATATTTTGCTCCTGTCAAATGAAATGGTCTGTAGATACCTATTAATTTTAGGTAGTTTGTAGTGGTGTTTGAATCTTCTATTTCCTTGTTGGTATTCTGTCTAGTTGTCCTATACTGATTGGCTTTTAAGTGCCAGGCTTGTCCAAAGGGCCATTAAATATATTCCCATGGAGCAGAAGACATCATTTAGCGAGAATCAGGGACAAACAGGAAGGATTTTAAGGTATATTTGAGTTCTTTCTCTTTTTTTGTTCTTTTTTTGTTTGTTTGTTTGGTTAGCTGTGAAGAAATACTTCAGTGATATCTTAGTTCCATACCATGTGATAAAAGATGCTGGGATCTGGTACAAAATCTACTGTGAATATTGCATTGGAACACTATTTATGTGATGAATTGCTGTCCTGTGTTAGAGTGTTGCATAGAATTATTTTGTTTTGGAAAGTTTTCAAGAAGAATAATCCCAGGTTTCTGTGACAAAGAACTTGTGCCAGATTCAGTGGCTGGATTTTAAAGGTGGGATCTGTTTGGTTAAGACAGCAGCCATAAGTTAGTGTTTTAGTGATATTAATAATATCTGATATTTACATTTTATAAGGCTCTCTCCCAAGTGCTTTGTGTTAATGATTTTAATGGGGTAAATTATCCATTTAATTTTATTTTAGGATTTAGAGTCTTGACCTATTTTTTCCAGTTCATCATTTTCAATGTAATAAGCTTTTAATGAGGACTAGAAGGCCTTGAATTTGAATTTCCACACTTCCACCACTAGCACTGTGATCTTTTGTAAGTTACATCACTAATCACTTCCTCAATTGTTCATGTTAAAAGGATGGTTAGGTTAAATACTTTCTAAGGACCTTTCACCATTCTCATTCCCTAGCTCTCACTTTATCTTACCAGTTTATCTCTTTTTTAAAAAAGTTTATCTTTGACGCTGTTACAGATGTCCCCATTTCACTCCCACTTAGCTCCTCCCCACTTCTCTCTGGCCATCTCCACACTTTGTCTGGGTCTATGGGTTATGCATATATGTTCTTTGGCTAATCCATTCACTTTCTTTCATCCAGTCCCTCCTTCATGCTCCCCTTTGATAGCTGTCAGTAAGTTCCATGTATCAATGCCTCTATTTCTATGTTGTTCATTAGTTTATTTTGTTCATCAGATTCTACATATTATTCTTGATAGCAATCTGGACTCTATATCTTGGGTCAGTCCCAAAACGCATGTGGATGACTTTAAGGATTGCTTTAGAAAGGAAACTCCAGATATCTTGCAACTTGAAGCCACGGAGAAATTAAACAATACTAACCTTAAATACAGCTTCCTCATTTTTCTTGGCCACCCTTATCTCATCAAATGACCCAATCAGTGGATCCTTCTTGGATTCAATGCTGTTGTGGGAAAAAAAATGGAGAGTTTTGTATGAGTCCCTCTTTTTTCTTTTCAGGGATTGCTACCTCTCATGGTACAGACTCTTTCAGACTTTTAGCCATTTTGACATATAACTTGGTTTTTAGAAAGAACATATTTTAGCCCTTTGGAAAATCCTCTAACAATTCCTGCGGGAAAAGTCTGTTACTTGACTGATGACACCTGAGGGAGTGTGGCATTCCCAAGTTAGCCCATAAGTTTTAAAACTCTTAAGTTTGTTTCTTGAATCTGTAAATAATAATTATACACCACCTAAGCTTTAGAGCCTCAATTTCCTCATCTATAAAATGGAAAGAGGATTGTTCAAAATGAAGAATTCTTAACTTGGCTATATAGCCAAGCGTACAAAGATAAAGTCCTCATAAACTTTCTTAAGTTGTATGCAAAATTATATTTCCATATATTTTGGGTAGAGAGTGCATAGCCTTCATTAGATTCCAAAACATATCCCATAATTGAAGAGATTAAATAACAACTCTTCTAAATGAGCTAACTTAGAACTCTAAAACACTGAAACCCTTTGAAGTAACCTAGAAAAGTGGTTCTCAAAGTATGGTCTATGAACCAGAAGAACTGCATCACCTGACAACTTGTTAAAAATTCAGGGTATCTGTTCTGAGCAGACATAATAAATCACATTTTTAAAATTGTATTCAGAAATCTGTGTTATAGCAAGCCATTGAGGTGATTCTAATGTACACTAAAGTTTGAGAACAACTGACCTAGAACAATTTCATCTTGTTGCTTGGCAGAAAAACCAAGTTTCAGGGAGGGAAAGGATACACCTAAGATCATGCAGTAAATCAGAACCCAGGTCTTTTGACTCCCAAGGTAAAACTCACTTCCCTGTACTTACAAAAATTTTCATAGCTCTGAAATTCTATGGATCTAAGCAAAGGAAAATCACTGAAAAAACAATCAATAAAGACAATAGCTTTGTTCCCCAGTTCAAAATACTTCATTGCCTTGAATACTTTCTTCCACTTTGGAGCTGCTATGATTAAGGAATGCTTATATGCCTCAGTGTATTTTTATAGGAGAAATAGAATAAAACTCTGTAATATGGTAAAACTCATTTATTCTGACCTAGTGCATTGCTTTAACTTCCCTTTTGTTGATGTCCATAAGAAAAGTAAGTATATTTTTCCATCCTTTTTTTCTTTGAATGAAGGTATCAGCTCTGAAACCAGGTGATACAATTATAGCTATAAATTAGAGAAAACTAGATAGACCTAAATATATTTTGATGGATCAAATGATGAAAGCATAAATCTCATGATACACTCCCATGAAAAGTATCACAGAACAAGAACTAAAGTAAGACCCATATACCAATTTTATAAAATGTTCCCTTCTAGATACAATTTAGTTTTTAGCCAGTGTGATATTGGAGGAAACAGTAGTCTTAAGCTGAGAGCTGAGGGCCTCAATTTTACTTTCTGACAAATAGGATTATAGCTATCCTACAAGGTTTCTAGGATACTTGCAAGGTCCATTGTGGAAGCATATATGAAGGTGCTTTAGACATAACTTAAAACATAAAAGCATAAAAGTTAGTTCTCTCTGTCTGCCTCTTATGTGCTTCTGTTTGTTTCAAAATATCATATAATAATTCACACTGTTCACAAATCCTGAGGAGCCCTAGCTGATTTGGCCAAGTGGATAGAAAATCAACCTGAGGACTGAAGGGTCCCAGGTTCAATTCCAGTCAAGGGCACATGACGGGACTGCAGGTTTGATCCCCAGTAGGGTGCACACAGGAAGCAGCCAATGATTCTCATCTTTGATGCTTTTCTCTCTCTCTCTCCCTCTCCCTTCCTCTCTGAAATCAATAAAAATATATTTTTAAAAAATCCTGAGGAAAATGCACCAGAAATGTAGGAAGACAGTTTTGGCCTGGTGGTTCAGTTGGTTGGAGCATTGCCCTATACACCAAAAAACTGCAGGTTCAATTCTGGCCAGGACACATACTGAGGTTGTGGGTTCAGTTCCCGATAGAGGAGTGTACTGAAGGCAATTCATTGATGTTTCTCTCTCACCTGGCTCAAATGGGTGTTTCCTTTCTCTTTCTCTCTCTCTCCTCTCTCTAAAAATTAATAAAAACATATCCTAAAAAAATTAGGAAAATAATTTTGGCATTTTACAGGCAGTATAAAAGAGCAGATAAGATCATGGGCTCTGGGACAATTTTTCTTAGGTTTGCGTCATAGCTATGGGGTCTTTGACACATTAGTTAACTTCTCTGTGTCTTAGTTTCTTCATCTATAAACTAGAGATAATAATAGTGGCAAAGTTATAATGAAGGGTATATGAGTAAATACATGTAAGATATTTATAACTAGACACCCAGTGCACAAAAATTTGTGCACTCGGGGTGGGGGGGTCCCTCAGCCCAGCCTGTGCCCTCTAGCAGTCTGGGACCCCTCAGGGGATATAGGATAGAGGCCTGGTGCATGGGTGGGGGGCGGCTGGTTTGCCCTGAAGGGTGTTCAAGATCAGGGTAGGGTTCCTGCTGGGGTGCCTGGCCAGACTGGGTGAGTGGCTGATGACTGTTTGCAGGCTGGCCACAGCACCTTCGGAGAGTGGGGTCCTGCTGGGGTACCTGGCCAGCCTGGGTGAGGGACTGATGGCTGTTTGCAGGCTGGCCACATCCTCTTCTGGGAGGGGGTCCCTGCTGGGGTACCTGGCCAGCCTGGGTGAGGGACTTATGGCTGTTTCCAGCGAGGCTGGCTGGAAACTGCTATCTGGGATTTAACTTCTAAAGTTGAAACTATGTTGCTTTAACTGGAGCCCAGGTAAGGTTGCCCCTGACAACCCAGGCTCCCAGCTCTTCCTTGAGCCTAAGGCTGGAAGCAGATATCTGAGGTTTGTTTATCTTCTATAATTGAAACTTTGTTGCTTTGAGCGGAGGCCACAGCCGGCCTAGGCAGACAGGAACCTTAGCTTCCTGCATTGCCGGGGCAAGCCTCCTGCTTGTTTCAGCTCCGCGGCTGCTGGTCAACATCTTGGCTGGGTTAATTTGCATATATTCTCTCTGATTGGCTGGTGAGTATGGCTTGGCTGATAGGCGTGGCTTATGTGTAACGGAGTGAGGGTCAATTTGCATATTACTCTTTTATTAGATTAGATGCCTGGAAATTATTACTTGATAAAAATTAGCCATTAGTATTGTTGTTGTTACTGAAAGAAGCTCCTGAAGTCATATAAGGTCTGTTATCAGAAATTTTGTGGAGTGGTTCATTGTAGCCAGGCCTAAACATCAGCAGATGCACCAAATGGAGGTTTCTGAGCAAAGACATGGGGCTTCCAGATTATGAGGCAGCCATTAATAAAGTAGAAATGTTTTCTAGCTCTACTAAGATATAGCTGACATATAAAAATATATACATTTAAGATATAAAATGTCATTATTTGTTACACATACATATTGTGGACTATTTACCATGATAAATTTAGCTAACACATTATTGTAATATGTTCTTTTTTTTAGAGAGAAAGGAAGGGAGAGATAGAAACATCAATGAGAGAGAGGGAGACATTGACCTGCTGTCTCATGCATGCCCCCTACTGGGGATCAAGCCTGAAACCTAGGCATGTGCCTCAGCTGGGAATTGAACTGGTGAACTATTGGTTCATGGGTTGATGCTCAACCACTGAGTCACACTAGCCAGCCTAGTTAACACATTCCTCGCTTCATGTTATTATCGTTTTGTGGTTGTTATGGTGAGAATATAAACCTCTACTCTCATAGAAAATTTCAAATACACAATAGAGTGTTCTTAACTATAGTCATCATGTTGCACATGAGAGCTCTGGAACTTATATATCTTACAACCAAAAGTGTGTACTCTTTGACCGACATCTCCCCATTTTTCCCAACCCTCAGCCTCTGGCAATGACCATTCTACTCTGTTTATATTGGATTTATTTATGTATGTACTGTATTTTCTGGCGTATAAGATGACTTTTTAACCCAGGAAAATCTTCTCAGAAGTTGGAGGTTGTCTTATACACTGGGTGTTGTCTTATAGGGCAGGTACTGAAACTTCTGAGCCAGACTGGAAAATCTGCAGTTGCCGCATATGGTGGGGGGAGCTCAAAAAAAACTGCACTCCATTCATTTCAATGGAGCAGGATGGAGACCACAAGTGTCTCTGGTTGGATCCTTTTTGTGCCACGTATGGTCTCTGTCCAGACTTTTTAACCCAGGAAAAACTTCCCAAAAGTTGGGGGTTGTCTTATATGCCTAGTTGTCTTATACACCAGAAAATAGGGTATGTATGTATAATAACTAAGCTCTGGAAACAAGTCTAAGTGCCCATCAGTAGATGAGTGAATAAAAAAGCTAGAGAGATACTAAAGTTGGCTCCTGATGGGGTGGCAGGCTATAAGATAGAGTGTGAGTGAGAGCGAAAGGAGAGTGTGTGAACATGTGGGGAATGACTGTATTTGTGAGGAGTGACAGCCATATCCCACAGGACTGTTGAGGAATGGCAGACCACACACCCCTGGCCAGGCAGCCTCTACTACCGCTAAAACCTGTCCCAGAGCAACTGGCTATGCCACAGAGACTATGCCATCTTGAAGAGGAGACTGGCTGTGATTGGAAGCACAGCCTTACCTTCAACTGGGGAGACCTTGGATACCTCCCGGGACCTTACAACCACAACGCCCAGGGACCAACTGTATCAGCTGCGAACCCACGAACACTGACACTCCAGCCTCCTCAACCACGGGTGCCTAAAACATCTGTCCAGAGGGAGACAAAGTGGTGCCAAATATGCGGAGAGGCCCTATGCCTTCTCACAGAGCTAATAAAAGGAACAGCTGAATCAAATAACATCCACCTGGAACTGGCGAATTAAACACAGCTGATGAGGCAATCTGTGGACTGAAAGGTCAAATACTGCCTAGAGAGAGGTGAGATCTGGGATCCGGGCTGGAGGGAGAAATGCACACAGTGGGGACTAGAGGCTCAGAAGGAGACTGTGCCTCACCAAATCCATGGCCCTTGGGGTCAGTGTAGCCCTCAAATGTGGAAGGAGGTCCACAAATATGTTCTCCCATGCAGTGGTGGTTCTTGTTGTTTTGTTGATGGTTTCCTTTGCTGTGCAAAAGCTTTTTATTTTGATGTAGTCCCATTTGTTTATTTTCTCTTTAGTTTCCATTGCCCTAGGAGCAGTATCAGTGAAGAAATTCCTTTGGCATATGTCTGAGATTTTGCTGCCTGTGGGTTCCTCTAGTGTTTTTATGGTTACCTGTCTTATGTTTAAGTCCTCTATTTTGAGTTTATTTTTGTTTGTGGCATAGGTGGCACAGTTTCATTTTTTTGCATGTATCTGTCCAATTTTCCCAACACCATTTATTGAAGAGACTGTCTTAACGTCATTGTATGTTCATGCCTCCTTTGTTGAACATTAATTGGGCATATTGATTTGGGTCAATTTCTGGGTTCTTTATTCTATTCCATTGATCTATATGTCTATTCTTGTGCCAGTATCAGGCAGTTTTGAGAACAGTGGCTTTGTAATATAGCTTGATATCTGGTATTGAGATCCCACCTACTTTGTTCTTCTTCCTCAGGATTTTTATAGATATTCAAGGTCTTTTTTCATTCCAGATGAATTTTTTGAAAATTGGTTCTAGGTCTGTGAAATATTCCATTGGTATTTTAATGGGGATTGCATTGAATCTATAGATTGCTTTGAGTAGTATGGACATTTTGATGATGTTGATTCTACCAATTCGTGAACATGGTATGTTCTTCCATCTGTTTATATCTTCCTCTATTTTTTCAATGTCCTGTAGTTTTATGCATATAGGTCTTTTACCTCCTTAGTTAAGTTTATTCCTAAGTTTATTAATTTTTTTGGTGCAATGGTAAATGGGATTGCTTTTTTAGCCTCTCTTTCTGTAAGTTCACTATTGGTGTGTGGAAATGCCATAGATTTCCTGGTGTTAATTTTGTATCCTGTTAGATTGCCAAATTCACTTATTAAGTCTAATAAATTTTTGACCGAGTCTTTAGGGTTTTCTATGTACAGTATCATGTCATCTGCTATAAGGACAGTTTTAGTTCTTCTTTTCCAATTTGGATCCCTTTTATTTCTTCTTCTTGTCTGATTTCAATGGCTATGTAGAACAGCAGTGATGAGAGTGGGAAGCCCTGTCTTGTTCCTGTTCTTAGGGCAAATGGTTTTAGTTTTTGTCCATTGAGTATGATGTTGGCTGTGTGGTTTGTCATTTACGGTTTTCATTATGTTGAGATATGATCCTTCTATTCCCACCTTGCTGAGAGTTTTTATAAAAAAAAAAAGGTGTAGAATTTTGTCAAATGCTTTTTCAGCATCAATTGATATGACTATGTGATTTTTATCTCTCAATTTATTTATGTGATGTATCACCTTTATTGATTTGTGGATATTGTACCATCCTTGCATCCCTCGGATAAATCCCACTTGGTCATGATGTATGATCTTTCTGATGTACTGCTGGATCTTATTTGTTAGAATTATGTTGAGGATTTTAGCATCTATGTTCATGAGGGATATTGACCTATAATTCTCTTTCATTGTGTTGTCTTTATCTGATTTTGGTATTAGGGTCATGTGGCTTCATAGAATAAGCTTGGAAGTGTTCCTGCCTCTTGAATATTTTGGAATAGTCTGAGGAGGATAGGTTTTAGTTCTTCCTTGAATGTTTGGTATAACTCCCTTGTGAAGCTGTCTGGCTTTGGACTTTTGTTTGCTGGAAACTTTTTGATGAGTGCTTCAATTTCTCCCATAGTTATTGGCCTGTTGAGATTTTTAGATTCTTCCTGATTGAGTTTTGAAAAGTTGTATTTTTCTAGGAATATGTACATTTCCTTGAGGTTGTCTAGTTTGTTAGAATAGAGTTGTTCATAGTACTTTTTACCAATTCTTTTTATTTTTGTGGGGTCTGTTGTTATTTTGCCTCTTTTATTTCTGATTTTGTTTATTTTGGTCCTCTGTCTTTGCTTCTTGGTGAGCCTGGCTTGAGATTCATCAATCTTTTTTTTAATCTTTATTGTTCAGATTATTATAGCTGTTCCTCTTTTCTCTCCATAGCTCCCCTACTCTCAGTTCCCACCCCACCTTCTGTCTTTACCCACCCCCTGTGCTGTTCTCATCCATAGGTGTACAATTATTGTCCAGTCTCTTCCCGTAACCCCAACATCCTTCCCCCAAAAAAATTGTCAGTCTGCTCCCTTTTTATGCCTCTGATTCTATTCTATTCACCAGTTTATTCTGTTCATCAGATTTTTTATTCACTTGATTTTTAGATTCACTTGTTGATAGATATGTATTTGTTGTTCATAATTTTTATTTTTACTTCTTCTTCTTCCTCTTCTCAAAGGATACCTTTCAGCATTTCATATACTGGTTGGGTGGTGATGAACTCCTTTAGCTTTTTTTTTTTTTTTTTTTTTTTTTTTTTTT
>PVJC01028663.1:0-22405 GCA_004026665.1 Murina feae
AAAAAGGAAAGTAAAAATTATGAACAACAAATATATATCAATGAGTGAATCTAAGAATCAAGTGAATAAAAAATCTGATGAACAGAATAAACTGGTGAATAGAATAGAATCAGAGGCATGGAATGGAGTGGATGGACAATTTTCGGGGGTTAAGGGTGTTGGGGGTGCGTGAAGAGAATTGTACACCTATGATGAGGACAGTGGGGGGGGGCAAGGACAGAAGTTGGGGTGGGAAATGGGAGGAGGGGAGCTATGGGGAAAAAAAGAGGAACAACTGTAATAATGTGAACAATAAAGATAAATTTAAAAAAAAAGAAATATAATGAAGTGTGGGTGGAGAGAAGTAGATGAGACCAGAAATGTATACTGGTCAAAAATTATAACTGGTCTTGAATGACACATTAAGGAGTTTGGACTGTATATTAAGAACCATAAGGCACCATAAGACTTAAAGCAAGGTGCCTTTCTGAGAAGATGTCACTGCAATCAAAGAAAGAAGCCCCTGCCTCTCCCAAAGCCAAAGCCAAAGCCAAAGCAAAGGCTTGAAGGAAAGAAAACAGTGTTGAAAGGTGCCCACAGTGAGAAGATCCACACGTTACCCACCTTCCAATAGCTCAAGACACTGCCAAAGGCAGCCCAGATATTCTCAGAAGAGCACCCTCAAGAAATACAAGCTTGTCCACTATGCCATCATCAAATTCCCCCTGACTACTGAGTCAACCATGAAGAAGAGAGAAGACAATAACACCTTGTGCTCATTGTGGATGTCGTAGCCAACAAGGACCAGATCAAACAGGTTGTGAAGAAGCTCTGATCAGGCCTGGTGGAGAGAAGAAAGCATATGTTCCATTGGCCCCCGAATATGATGCTTTGAATGTTGCCAACAAAATTGGGATCCTCTGCAGTGAGTCCAGCTGCCTAATTCTAAATATAAAAAAATTTTCGCTGTAAAAAAAACCAAACAGACTTAAGTAAGGCAAGTTAGGGAGAGGGACTTGATCATGTGATCTAATTTGCATTTTAAATGGTTGCAGGGTGGAGAATGAGTTAGGTTGGGTAAAGGCAGGCAGTGAAGGTAGTTTTGAATACCTGAGATCTGGAATTTTGTAGGACTGGAACAGCAAAAGGGATAGGTTATGTGAGTTTTGAGAGGCAAATAAACTGGAAGAAAATTAAGTTGTACAGGTAGTAAATATCTCCTTATACGAAAGAGCAGTTGGAATGGGATTGGAGAAGGAGTGGGGTGCAAACTTTGGAGGTTATAACCAGTTAATGAGTTCTTGGCATTCAAGATTTCTTGGGTGGTGTGGTTCAAATTATTTCTGATATTGTGATTGATGATAAATATATATTTTGATTTTCAGTCCAAGGTTCCTGACTCAGAGCTCCCCAAACCCTTGGTATTTCCTAAGCAATAAGAGCTATAGGAGCATCTTATGTTATATTATCACTAGGGCCCTGGTGCACAAAAATTTGTCCACTCAGGAGATCCCTCAGCCTGATCTGTGCCCTCTCACAGTCTGGGACCCCTCTGGGGATGTCCACTTGCTGGCGTGCCTGGTCAGCCTGAGTGAAGGGCTGATGGCTGTTTGCAGGCTGGCCAAGCCCCTCAGTGGAGACCCTCACCCCATTGGGGTATGGTCAGCCTGGGTGATGGATTGAAGGCTGTTTTCAGGCTTTCAGGCTGCCCACAGCTCCCATTGACCCAATGACCCAGCAAGGCTGGCTGGAATCAGGTTTCTGGGGTTTATTTATCCTCTATAATTGATACTGTTCCTTTAAGTGGAGGCCTAGGCAGGTACCGAAGCCTCCTGTCGGCTTCAGCTCGTGGCTTCTAAAATGGAAAGAATGTTGCCTTAGTAGTCACAGCCAGGACTGCTGTTTGCTTCAACTCTGAGGCTTCTATAATTGAGACAATGTTGCAAATATGTTGTTGCCTGGAGTCTGGAGAAGCCGAGCGGGCAAACAGTTTTACTCCTGCTGCAACGGAAGCGTCTGTTCACTCCAGCTCTGTGACTGCCGGCCTCCATCTTGGCTGGGTTAATTTGCATACAGTCACTCTGATTGGCTGGTGGGCGTGGCTTAGGTGTCCCGAAGAAACAGTCAATTTCAATATTACGCTTTTATTGGATTAGATTCGTCCTCAGTTCAGAGCTTGTTATTTATAACAAGCCTCATTCCACACCAACTGAGTTTATGTTAATGATGTGACTTTTGGAAATCCCCCTAAAATGGAGGGAAGGTACTGGTTGCCAAGGGAACTGACTGAGATTAGAGGGTTGGAACTTTCAGTCCAAACAGAAAGTTTTGGAGAGGCCTGCAGGTGGAATTAATCACCAATGGCTAATAATTTATTCAATCACATCTCTGTAATGAAGCCTCCCCAAAACCCCAGAAGGACAGAGTTCAGAGAGCTTCCAGAACACATTGCGAACCAGAACACATCCACATGCTGCCATCAGAGCCTCAAACTTCACAGGGACAGGTGCTCCAGTGTGTGTTCAGGACTTTGTCCTATGTATCTCTTCATCTGGCTACTGATTCCATATTCTTCCTACCAAACTGGTGACCTGGTGAGTAATCTGGTTTCCTGAGTTCTGTGAGTGGCTCTAGCAAATTAATTGAACTCAAGAAAAGGGTCATGGGAATCTCTGATCTACAACCAGCCCATTGGAAGCACAGGTGACAGCCTGGTCTTATGATTGGCCTCTGAAGCAAAGGCAGTTTTGTGAGGCTGAGCACTTACCCTGTCTGATGCTATTTCCAAGTAGATAGTCTCAGAACTGAGTTGAATTGTAGCACCCCCAGCTGGTTTCAAAGAACTGTTTGGTGTGGGGGAAAAAAACACATTTTGGTATTGGATGCAGAATTGTAGTGTAATGAAAATGTCTACTGTGCAGCCATGGAAGTCAAATGCAGAGGTAGGGGTAGAAATAGACAAAGCCAAGGCTATAAGAGATTTACAATTATGATTGCATATCAGAATCATCAGTGGTGGTTTTACTTATTTTTTCTTTTTCTTTTAATTGCAAAAAGTATTACAAAAATTAGTACATATATCTCTTTTTTTCCCCTTGCCCTTCCCCCGGCCTCCCCTACCCCCAGTGTTTTGTGTCCATTGATTATGCTTATATGCATGCATAAAAAAGTCCTTTGGTTGATCTCGTACCCCCCAACCCCCTCCCCCCGATCTTGTTGCTGTAATTTGACAGTCTGTTTGATGCTGCTCTGCCTCTGTATCTATTTTTGTTCACCAGTTTATAATGGTTTTTATTATCCATAGATGAGTGAGGACGTGGTATTTTTCTTTCATTGATTGCCTTATTTCACTTAGCATTATGCTCTCCAGTCCCATCCATGCTGCTGCAAATGATAAGAATTATTTCTTATCTACAGCAGCATAGTATTCCATTGTGTAGATGTACCACAGTTTTCTAATCCATTCATCTGCTGATGGGCACTTAGGCTGTTTGCAAATCTTAGCTATGATGAATTGTGCTGCTATGAACATAGGGATGCATATGTCCTTTCTGATTTGTGTTTCTGATTTCTTGGGATATATTCCCAGAAGTAGGATCACTGGCTCAAAAGGGAGTTCCGTTTTTAATTTTTTGAGGAAACTTCATATGGTTTTCCACAGTGGCTACACCAGTCTGCATTCCCACCAGCAGTGCACGAGGGTTCCTTTTTCTCCGCATCCTCTCCAGCACTTGTCATTTGTTGATTTGTTTATGATAGCCATTCTTACCGGTGTGAGATGGTACCTCATTGTTGTTTTGATTTGCATCTCTCGAATGATTAGTGACTATGTCTCTTGGCTTTCTGAATGTCCTCTTTTGAAAAGTGTCTGTTTAGGTCCTTTGCCCATTTTTTGATTGGGTCGTTTATCTTCCTTTTGTTAAGTTGTATGAGTTCCCTGTAAATGTTGGAGATTAAACCTTTATCAGTGATAACATTGGCAAATATGTTCTCCCATGCAGTGGCCTTTCTTGTTGTTTTGCTGATGGTTTCTTTTGCTGTGAAGAAGCTGTTTATTTTGATATAGTCCCATTTGTTTGACAAAGGAGGCAAGAACATACAATGGAGTCAAGACAGTCTCTTCAATAAATGGTGCTGGGAAAATTGGACAGATACATACAAAAAGAATGAAACTAGACCACCAACTTACACCATACACAAAAATAAACTCAAAATGCATAAAGGACTTAAATGTAAAACCATAAAAATACTAGAGGAATACAAAGGCAACAAAATCTCAGACATATGCCGAAGTGGTTTCTTCACTGATACAGCTCCTAGGGCTTGGAAACTAAAGAGAAAATAAACAAATGGTGGTGGTTTTAAATGTCACAGAAGCTAGGTCCCCATCCACAGAGATTCTGTATAATAGAAGTCAGGAATATGCACTTAAAAAAATCTTTTGCAGATGTTTCTAATGTGTAAGCTAAATTGGCAACTTCTGAGCTGAAGTTGGCTGGTTATCCATACAAACCCTGAATGTCCAGATGACAGCAATTTCTATCAGGATAGAAAAGTCAGAGTAAGAAAAAGGAAGAGGAACCAACAGTGGCATAGCCGGAGGGCAAGAAGTTCAAAGGGGCAGGGGTTATTACTGGAGGGTGAAGGATTTAACTCAGCATCAGAGAGCAAAGAGTGAAGGTGTAAATCTCACCTCCTAACACTGACTTCTTTAAACTGGTTCACACAGCTGTTTGCTCATCTCCACTTCATTCTTGGCATTTCCAAATTTCTACTTCACTTTATTCTGTGAAGAAATGGCTTCAGGGATGTTCTCATATTCTGAAGCTCCACTTTCTGTTTTTCAGAGCTCATTGCCATCTATTAGATATTTCATTCACTTTTAGATGGCTGTAGCTCCTGGGGGGGGAATAAAGTGAAACCTGTGGACTTGAATCCAGAAATTTTTAAATATAAATTATTTGCTATAAGGTTCAGCAGCCCACTTATTATAGCTGGCTTGCAAGATATTTATGTGAAAAAGGATTAGGATGGAGTGTTATTAGATCATGTAAATTAGGTCATTTTCAGGAAAAAAAAGGAATTTTACAGTGGAGTATTTGGACTAAAGGAAGTTCCAAGTGACTGGCTCTAACAGTAGTAGTTGTAATGAAGTATTGCAAAGGAATGAAGAGCACAAGTCTTGTTCATCTAGTATATTTTATTATCATTTTAATTGCTTTTATTATAAAAGTAGTGCAAGCTCCATGTAAAAGTACTGAATTATACAGAGGTATCTGAAGTAAAAATAAATGTTGTTGTCATAGCAACACTCCCTACACCCCTCCTCTAGTGTGCACCTCTGTCCAAGACTTCACTGATGCATTTATAAAAATATATGTTCTGTGGGGATTGGAGGCTGGGAGTGGCCAGGGAGAAGTCAATAAGGGGGAAAGGAAACATATGTAATACTTTAACCAGTGGTTCTCAACCTTCATAATGCTGCGACCCTTTAATACAGTTCCTCATGTTGTGGTGACCCCAACCATAAAATTATTTTCGTTGCTACTTCATAACTGTAATTTTGCTGCTGTTATGAATCATAATGCAAATATCTGATATGCAGGACATATTTAGGTGACCCCTGTGAAAGGGTCATTTGACCCCAAAAGGGGTCGAGACCCACAGGTTGAGAACTGCTGCATTAAACAATAAAGAATTAAAAATGTGTGTGTGTTTGTGTGTATGTATGTATACACACACAGTGGGACAAAAGTAGGTCTACAGTTGTTCATATGAAAAATAATATAATGATCTAATCTAATAAAAGAATAATATGCAAATTGGTGTCACTCTGCTACACCTAAGCCACACCCACCAGCCAATCAGAGCAACTATATGCAAATTAACTGAGCCAAGATGGCGGCTGGCAGCCACGAAACTGGAACAAGCAGGAGGCTTGCCACAGCGATGGAGGAAGCTAAGGTTCCCGCCTCCCTTGGCAAGCTGTGGCCTCCACTCAAGGCAACAAAGTTTCAATGATAGAAGATAAATAAACCCCAGATACCTGTTTCCAGCCAGCTTGGGCTTAAGGAAGCACTGGGAGCCTGGGTTGTCAGGGGTAACCCGACCTGGGCTCTGGTTAAAGCAACAAAGTTTCAATTATAGAAGATAAATAAATCCCAAATACCTGCTTCCAGCCAGCCTTGCTGCAACAGCCATCAGCCACTCACCCAGGCTGGCCAGGCACCCCAGTAGGACCCCCCTCCCTGAAGGAGATGTGGCCAACCTGTAAACAGACATCAGTCACTCATCCAGGCTGACCAGTCACCCCAGCAGGGACCCGTACCCTGAAGAGGATGTGGCCAGCCTGAACATGGCCCTCAGCCCCTCACTCAGGCTGGCCAGGTATCCTAACAGGATCCCCCTCCCTAAAGGGATGTAGCCAGCCTGCAAACAGCCATCAGCCACTCACCCAGGCTAGCCAGGCACCCTACTGGGACCCCCACCCTGATCTTGGACACACTTCAGAGAAAACCAGCCGGCCCCCACCCATGCAACAGGCCTCTATCCTATATAATAAGAGGGTAATACGCAAATTGACCCTAACAGCAGAATGACTGGGAATGACTGGTCACTATGAAACACACTGACCACCAGGGGGCAGATGCTCAATGCAGGAGCTGGCCCCTGGTGGTTAGTGTGTTCCCACAGGGGGAGGTCTGCTCAGCTACAAGCCAGGCTTGATGGCTGCCAGTACAGCGGTGGTAGTGGGAGCCTCTCCTGCCTCCTCAGCAGAGCTAAGGATGTCCGACTGCAGCTTAGGCCTGCTCCCCACTGGCAAGTGGACATCCCCTGAGGGCTCCTGGGCTGCCAGAGGGGTGTCTGACTGCCAGCTTAGGCCCAATCCCCCGGGGATCATCCCCCAAGGTTTCACAGACTGTGAGAGGGCACAGGCCAGGCTGAGGGATGCCCCCAAGTGCACCAGGCCTCTAGTTAGTAAATAATATTACAAAAATACAACCAAAGGACTTTTATGTATCCATATAAGCATAACCAATGGACACAAGACACTGTGGGGAAGGGGAGGATGGGGGAAGGTCAAGGGGGAAAAAAAGAGACATATGTACTACTCTTTGTAATATTTTAAGTAATAATAAAAAAATGCAAAAAAATAAAAAATAAACTGCATTTCACATACTTGTTGAAGGAAGTGGGAATGGCATCAGGTGTCTGACCAGTGGAATCAGACTGGATCTGGGTTCAGCAACCTCAGTACTTGGGTTCTGGCTAGGAAAGAATTCAGAGCAAGACCCAAACTGTGAGAACATTTGTTTGGAAAATCTTAGAGGTAGAAGAAGTAATTCCTAAAAGAAATGGGCTCAGGAAACAAGTTATGGAGACAAAGGAAGGGCCTTTGGAGCTTGGCAGTGAGGAAGCTAATGGTAGCATGCCTGGGGCCGGGAGAGGGCAAAGAAGGGGGAAGGGGGATAGAGGAAGAGGAAAAGGAGGGGGAGGGAAAGAAAGGCATAGCATGGGGCATGTTCTGAGGAGGGAGAGCGAGCACACCGATCCTCTGTCCTAAGGGTTTTAAGGGTGGAGGTTTTAGGGTATGTCCCAGAGGATTATCTCAATAGAATATTCAGTGGCTTTCCAGGTGTGTCCATTCAGGGTTGTGGTTTCCACTGATTGGCTAGCAACAGGGCAGGGGGTGATCAGTCAATGAAGATGGTCCTGAGGTCAGCCTTGGCTGGTTTTGTTGCTTATCTGAGCCTGGTGCTGAAGTACTAACGAGGCGTAGATGTTATTTGTAGAGAGGAAAGGTCAGGAGGTCCAAATCTCATAACCAGGGATATGCTAGAGATGGAAAAGTAACCCTGTTGGCAAGGCCCCACCCTACAATTGATTGTCCATTGCTGGGCACCTGGGACTTTTTCACCCTGGTGACCTTCTGTACCTGGCCCATTGTCCTTGCTCTGCTCACGTCTGTCTAATTGCCTACCACATGCTCACCATTGTAAACTAAGGTGACCAGATTTTAACATTGGTAAAACGGGACACCATTGACCGCTTGGCCTCTGAAAACCGAAAACCATATCTTCCCTTCCTGTTCTCTCGCTGTTCCCTAGCTTGTCGTGCATTCTTTCCAAAAATCGGGACTTTTTAAAAATGCCATGGGATGTGGGACAAATTGTTAAAAATCGGGACTGTCCCACCAAAAGCGGGAAGTCTGATCACTTATTATAAACCTACTTTTGTCTCGCCCTATATGTATTATGTATTTTCCTACCTTTCCTTTTGTTAACAATATATCACAAATATCTTTCTATGTCAATACATATGGATTGACTTCATTCTTTTTAGTATCTGATAGTATTTCATAGTATTGATGCACAATGTTTTTAAATGTGCACCCTTTTTTGGATGTTTGTTTCAAATTTCTTCCTTTTCTAAAAATAACTAGAGCACCGGTTCATGAAAATTCATCCACTGGAGGGGTGTCCCTCAGCCCAGCCTGCCCCCACTCACAGTTTGGGAGCACTCAGGGGTGGAAGGCAACGCGGCCATCAGGGGAAGACGATGCCCCACCACACCTCTGTTGCTGCCACTGCTGGCAGCCCAAGCCTCGGCTGGCCCTGGTTACCTGAGCCTCAGGCAGCCCTGGGAGCCTTGTAGCTGCCATCTGAGGCTTGCCTGTGCCTCACGCCAGCCCTGGGCAGCTGAGGGACTGAGGGAACTGGGCACTGCCATCTTGTGACTGTGGGAGAGACCATTTTTGAGGGCATGGCAGTCAGTTAGCATATTCCCTCCTTATTGGCTATGGGTACTGCCATCTTTGTGATGGTGTGAGATCAATTAACATATTCCCCTTTATTAAATAGGATTCTTCCTTGACTACATATTTTTGTGTGCATGTGTTAATATTTTGGTAGCATGTATTCATAAAAGAATTGTTCAATCAAAGAATATGCATATTTAAAATGTTGATAGATTATGGCCCATGGCCTTCAAAAAATTTACATATCCACAAATATCAACTGTTCATTTCTCCACTCTCTTGCTAGTTGTATGTGTATTATCAGTATTTTTCATTTTTTAAGTTGTCTTATTCTTTTTATTTGCATTTCTTTGACTTTAAGTAAGGCTTCTTTGATTTCAAATAAGGCTATTAAGTGGCAACATCTCTCTTCCTTGAATTTATTCTTGATATACATTAGCATTTTGGAGGAAGGTTGCCTTCTTCTTAATGATTTATAGAAGTTCTTTATATATTGTGACTATACATTCTTTGTCCATCATGTATATTAAAAATAGTTTCTCCAAATCCAATGCTTGTGTTTTTGTTTAGGATGCCTTTCATAATACAGAAAGAGTTTTCAAAATTTTCATGTCTTCACATCTTTTCATTTCTTCCTTTATGGCTTCTGGCTTTTATGTTCTGCTTAGGATAGACTTTCCCACACTCAAGATTATTTTAAAGATAGATATTTCTTACCCTAGCCACTTTGGCTCAGTGGATACAGTGTCAGCGCACAGACTGAAGGATCCCAGGTTTGATTCTGGTCAAGGGCACATATCTCGGTTTCAGGCTCCATCCTGGCCCTGGCTGGGGCACATTTAGGCAACCAATTGATGTGTCTCTCTCACATGGATGTTTCTCTCTCTGTCTTTCCCCATCCCTTTCATCTCTCTAAAAATCAATGGGAAAATGTCCTTAGGTGAGGATTAACAACAACAACAACAACAACAACAAATATATTTATTTTCTTCTAATGTATTGTCACAGGTAGAGTTTCCCAGGGTGCAGAATCTGAGATGGAATTTAGTCTTTTGGATATTTATTAAAGAATGCTCTGTGAACCAATGCCCATGGAAAATGGAGGGCAAGGAAGCAAAAGTGGTCAGAAGAAAGAGCTAAGCTGTCATGCTTGGCCAATGGCAATGTCAGCCCCCTCATAAGTAGCTCTGGGGCTTAAATTGGCCTTCAAAATTTTCTTGAATTGGGCTGAGATGGCCAGGCCTATTTATTCCTGCCTTTCATCAGTCACTGCATGTGGCTGCCCTGGGAATAGATGTGCCCCTGGGTGAGGCAGCTCCCTATAGCTGAGGTGATTACTAAAGGGGCCAGCATCTGAAGACTGTTTATGGATAGCACTCAGCACCTGGAACAGTAAGTTCTTCATTGAAGAGATATGTAGGCAGTACTTCATGGTATCTGCCATATGTGTGCATGGTTCAGAGTCTTTGACCCATCTGGAATTTATTTTTGTACTAGAGGTCCGGTGCATGAAATTTGTGCACTCAGGGTGAGGTGGGGTGAGGGGGGCTCCCTCAGCCCAGCCTGTGCCCTTTTGCAGTCCAGGAGCCCTTGGGGGTTGTCCAGCAGTTGGACATCCTTAATGCTGCCGTGAAGGTGGGAAAGGCTCCCGCCACTGCTGCTGTGCTCACCCGCCAGAAGCCTGGCTTCTAGATGAGTGGTGCTCCCCCTGTGAGATCAGGCTGAAACTGGCTCTCCAACATCCCCCGAGGGGTCCTGGATTGCGAGAGGGTGCAAGCCAGGCCAAGGGACCCCAACAGTGCACTATCAGGGCCAGGGAGTGACGGGGGAGGTTGGCCAGCTGGGGAGGGACTGAGAGAGGGCCCCAGGGTGTGTCTGGCCCATCTTGCTCAGTCCTGATCTGCTGGACCCCAGCAGCAAGCTAACTTACTGATTGGAGCATCTGCTCCCTGGTGACCAGTGCACATCATAGTGAACAGTTGAGCAGCCTTAGCATATCATTAGCATATTATACTTTGATTGGTTGAACAGCCAACCAGTTGACCAAACACTTAGCATATTAGGCTTTTATTCTATAGGATGTGATATGAGATAGACAGTGGTTCTGATTTTCCTGTTTAAATTGATAACTAATTCTTCCAACATGTGCTTGATAGTTCATTGTTTCATATTAAATTTTGAAGTCATTTTTAAAACTCAGGCAAAACCGCCATTAATTTGAAATATATATTTTTGATGTTTCTGATAACTCAGACACAATGTGGGAATTTCTTATTAAGTTAGATTAAGATAATTGTCTAAGTTCAGGCTGCTATAACAAAGTATGAGGTGGTTTTTAACAACAAAAATGTATTCCTTACAATTCTGGAGGATTGGAAGACCACAGTGAGGGCATCAGCATGGGTGAGTTGTGGGGATGGCTCCCTTTTAGGTTGCAGGCTGTCCCCAGCTTCTCCTTGTGTCCTCACATGGCAGACATAGAGGACTAGCTCTCTTCCTCTACTAACCCTGTCATGACCACTCCAACCTCATGCTCTTAACAGCTTCTGAAGGCCCCACGTCCTAATACCATCCTATTGGGAGTTAAGGTTTCAACATAAATCTTGCAGGGTGGAGGGTGGGTGGGGGTCAGGACACAAACATGCAATCCATGATAATATTTTGTGGTTTTTTTAAAAAAATATATTTTCATTGATTTCAGAGAGAAGGGACTAGGAGAAAGAGATAGAAAAATCAATGATGAGAATCATTGATTGGCTGCCTCCTGCACGCCCCCTACTGGGGATTGGGCCCAAAACCCAGGCATATGCCCTTGACAGGAATCAAACCTGGGACCTTTCCGTTTGCACTGAAGCCAAACCAGCTAGGGCTGTGATAATGTTTTAAGAACAGAAGAATTTACCTAATGAAGGGCTATAGAAAAGAAGAGTTCTCTGTCATTGAAAGTTTTTTTCTTTATCATTAAAGTCATAAAACCATTAAATCCAGAAGAGAACATAATACATATTTTCCAGTCTCCTCATTTCCCAGATGAGAAAACAAAGGTCGTAGGGATAGATTAAGACCTAGAACATAAGAATCTTATTTTCAGACCAGTGTTCATTCCCCAATACTTGGTTGGATGCTTCTAATATATCATTTTATAATATAGGCCTTTGAGGCTTTTTAATACCTTTATTAAAACACTTACTTGTTTAGCCCTAGCCAGTTTGACTCAGTGGATAGAGGATTGGCCCATGGACTGAAGGGTCTTTGGTGTGTTTCTGGTCAAGGGCATGTACCTTGATTGCAGGTTTGATCCCTGGCTCTGTGCAAGAGGCAGTCAATGAATATGTCTCTCTCATATTGATGTTTCTCTCTCCGTCTCTTCCACTCTCTCTAAAAATCAATGGGAAAATATCCTCAGGTAAGGATTTTAAAAAATGTATTTGTTGAGATTCATTTATACTTAATACTAAAGGCCTGGTGCACAAATATTTGTGCATTCAGGGAGGTCCCTTAGGCCAGCCTGTGCCCTCTCCCAGTCTGGAAGCCCTTGGGGGATGTCCATTGCAGGCTTAGGCTCTCTCCCAGGGGGATTGGGCCTAAGCTGGCAGTCAGACATCCTAGTGCTGCTGAGGAGGCAGGAGAGGCTCCCGCCACTACCGCTGTACTGGCAGTTGTCAGCCTGGCTTGTGGCTGAGCAGAGCTCCCCCTATGGGAGCACACTGACCACAAAGGGGCAGCTCCTATATTGAATGTCTGCCCCCTGGTGGTCAGTGTGTGTCATAGTGACCAGTCATTCCCAGTCATTCTGCTTTTAGGATCAATTTGCATATTACCCTTTTATTATATAGGATTATTGTATAGGATGTCCTCCAGTAGAAAACAATAAAACTTTATTTTTTAAAATAATATTCTCTAATATAAACTCTTTACAAAGCTCAACTGGCCTCTCCTCTCATCCTCTAATTATCTGGAATTAGTGTAACATTTTTTTGTATTGGCCCCACTCTCATAGAAAACCACAGAGTAATTAGCAAATAGAAGGCACACCAAAGGCAGATGACACTATCTTGGCTTATAAAGATAATTGTGAGTTTACTGATAAAAATCAATTTTTATCAGCTCACTTATATTCCATAATAAGTCCACTGTGGCACTTCCTGCTCAAGGCATATAAGTGAGAGTAAGTTCGTATCTGATTTTAATAAATGCTGTCTGTGGGAAGCCTGGACAGAAATGAACAGATGTTGAAACCATATGATAATAGTGTGGAAGGATAAAAAAAAATCTGTGCATTTATAGGGGCACACCTGGTGTTTATACTTTTGCAACTTTTATAACTATAGCATCTGGCCCTTTGCTGCTGTTCTTTAATTTTCAAATACCCAGGATCTTATGTCTCTGGCAGTGTAGGCATGTCCATCAGAAGAAAAAAAGAGCAATAAACATAATCATGAATTGTGCAGAGAGACTTTGGCTGCCCCACAAGGAACTTGTATTAAAATCAGTGGTAAAATTTTAAAATATAAGAAAACACTTATATCAGATTTTCCCAGCTCTTAAGAGGCAAAAAGCGTTCACTCAAGGGTTGCAATATCATCTATCCACACTGCAAATTTTCCCAATATTTAAATTGTCAATGAAGATAACTTACGGGGAATATCTAAAATACTTAGAGCACTGTAGGCTCAAAGTTATGCCACTTGTATTCTATTTGGTCTAAGTGATATAGGTTGAGGTGGACAAAAAGAATATAATTTGATGTAACTCTAGTTTGCTTGAATTTTGTGATTTTATCTGAGGTTTAAGGGGTGCTTATGCATTAAAAGATACCAAATGTAAAATAGTTCATCTAAATTTAAAAATTGATTTTAAAAAATTACTGACACACTCACACATAATGCTATATTCAAGTTCATTTACTCTATGTCTTCTGGAGTTTTCAGGACTAGAACTTGGTATATACTTCAGAGTAGTGAATAAGATCTGATTTCTATAGCAAGTCATATTTCCTAAAGATGACCACAATTTTGGCAAGGCAATTTTTTTTCAGAAAACACATCCTACTTGGATTTTAGTGATACTGAATCTACTGGGATTTATCAGATGTCAGATTTATGTAAGATTTTCACAAACTGGATAGATTTCAGTGAGGAGGAAATCCCTCAGGTGACAATCTCAACCCCCTAAATCAATGATGGAAAACACTCAGTGGGGTAATGAATTGTGGATTCTTTCTCATTGAATACCAGCAAGCTTCAACAAGGCTTACTCCCAGGCATTCAGAATTGGTTTATGGAATAAGCCAGAAATGAGAGACAGCAGGCATGAAACAGGAAGAAAAGAGAACCAAGTCAATGATGCGTTACCAGTGGGCCACCACTCTGAGTGTTCAGTCATTGTAAGACCATCTAATTTAAATTTACTTCATGAAATGCAATCCAAGACCAACCACCTAAAAGAGAAAAGCATTTAACCATCAACTATATTTCCCATTGGCTAAACGTTGCCTTACAGGGTGGTAAATTTCTCCACCTGCTCCCAGGTTGCTCCTGTTTGAATGCCAACTGCCTTCTTGGAGCATCCCTAGGCAAGGAATCAGAGAAGCTCTGGGCCCAGAGGTTGCTGGGGCTGACGAGCAGACTCTGAGTGACGAATGAACAGATTACTCCTACAGTTTCACTGTGAAAGAGAGGGCTAAGGGGTTGCCTGGCTCAAGGTACCAAGCAGCCTCATTTGCCTGCCTCTGAGACTTTTATTGTAACTGCAGTTTGAGATCAAGTTTATCTTTAGATGCAATCAGTAGGGTGAGTAATCTTGGGAGGACACATATTTACATTGTCCTCTAGGCAAGGGCCTCCAGGGATTAAGCATAAGGATTCCAGTGAACTCCCCCGGGGATCTGCACGTACACAGACTTGTTTGGAAAGATCAAGAAATAATTAGGGGCAACGCCTTCCACACTCCCCTAAGTCGGAATTCTGATAAACAGGCAGGTGGCCTTTCACACACTTCCCTTTTCTCAGAATGTCCTCCTTACAAACTTTCTAACCAAGTCTCATATGCTCCCCAACAAGAAGTGAGAGTCATTTGTGGCTGGCCAAAAGCAAGGCACTGGCTTGGAGACTGGTCAAAGCCTACTCGGTTGCCCAGATGTAACTGGGTAGAGATGAAAGCAGAGGTTTGAAGTGGTGCACAAGAAATGGTCAATATACACTTTGCAGGGCCCACCAATGAGACATTTTTAAAGTCGTTCACACAGTAATGACAAACAGAAGAGCAGTTTGTTTTCTACAGCTGTTATTTTTTAATTCCCCCACATAACTTAAACCTGAACTGGAAAAGTTTGTTCCTCTTTCAATTAGTATTAATGAAATAATGCCACTGAGATTGGTTACTCTGATAAGCACTATGGAACTGATGAAAAATGGATTTTTTATTAGTGTTTTATCCTTATTAGCAAGGAAATTCCACAATCATGCTGTTACACACAATTTTGAATAAGCAGCTTCTCATAATTATGAAATATAGAGCTATGGAATCTAATTTAAATAATTCCACTAATTCTCTGAGGTTTTTAATCACATCTGTGATTTTTTTCAAGACCAAAGATGACAGATTTACCTTTTGTGAAAGAAGACAATTTACTTATCAACAAAATCTTACCATATCATAATTACTAACATGTCTATTTCTCTTTCTGGCATTGATTTAAAACACTTTGAAATTGCTATAACTTAAATTTGTGGGTATGCTTCATAATACTCCTACTTAGCCTGTTTGCCAAAATTACCCAAGCAATCTTGCTCCTGTTGAGACTGCAGTGGAGGGTTGAGAGGGGGATAGGAGGCAGTTCATTTGAGAAGGCAGTACGATTAATATCTGCCATTTATTGGACTCTTGAAATGTGCTAGTCACTGTGCTAAGTAAATGCTGTCCAGATATCATGTCGTTTAATACCAAATAGGTGTTTTTATCCCCATTGCACAGTTGAGAAAAGTAAAGCCCAGAGAGGTTGAATAATATGTCCACGGTCACATTGTTGTAACTGATTTAGCCTTGATTCAAACGAGTGCCTTTTATTTCCACATTCAGGCTGTTCGTCAGCAGTTTGCTGCTTTTGATTTAGATGTCTGGAATGACGAGGGTAGGACATATAATTCTTCGTATACTGAGTCCATAAGAAATTTAGTTTTTTGTTAACACTTTGTAAGCGGGCACTTTCCCGCCACTGTGTGGTAGCGTTTGAAACACCTTCCTTTGTGCAGGGGTACATTACAAAACTTGCACATGTACCACGTTTCACTGCGTAGTTTATGAGCGGCACACACACGACAATGACGTAAAACATTTTTATTTTTGCCAGTTCCAACTAGAGGTTCCAATGTGTGTTTCCTCATGTCCATTGACAGTCTCCCTGGTGGATCCGATTTTACTCGTTTCCCGCAAAAACTGTTAAGTGTTTAGAAGAATCTCTGGAAGAATCTATCAACTGCTCACTCCCTTGCAGCTTAGAGCCATGGACACCCTGTCCAGTTTAGCTGCCAAGTACTGCCTTTTCCCTCTCACCTGCAGTCAGATCACATTGCTTGGTTTTCTTTTGACATATTCCTAAGCACTGCCAGCAGCACTTGATTCCCAAGAAAATACTGCATAAAACACAGTCACATTTCTATTCACCAATTTTTTATCAGCCATACAGATGTTCATTTAAGAGAGGGTTTTTTTTTATTTTGCTTTTGTTGTTGTTGTTGTTGTTGCTGTTGCTGTTATTGTTGTTGTTAATCCTCACCTGAGGATATTTTCCATTGATTTTTGAGGAAGGGGAGAGAGAGACAGAGAAACATAGATGTGAGAGACACACATCAATTGGTTGCCTCACAAACACAGCCCGATAAGGGCCGGGATCGAGTCTCCAACCAAAGCATATGCCCTTTACCAGAATCAAACCCGGGACCCTTCAGTCCACTGGCTGACACTCTATCCACTAGGTCAAACTGGATAGGGCGGTTTTGAGAGTTTTTAATGAAGTTTCTAAATATTATATCCTCAATGGCACTAACAGTGTGAAAGTTTTGATGTTGTTTGGGCCCCTTGCACAGGAATAGTTCACCTAGCCTCCCTCTTAAGGGAGTGATTAAGCCCACAGCACTCCCATCCATATTCTCAAATATTAAATTGAATAGTATTCATTAAGTTTATTAAGCTCCCCCATTTTATTTTAACATATCCATGTAGGTGCATGGTAGTTAATGAAATTATTATTCTTTATTTCTCGTCTTGCAGAAGTCACCCAGCCTAGACAAAGTGCGTTAAAGGCAATATTCTGGATTCTTTATTTCTAGAACGTGTGTGGCTCAACTTGGAGGCAACTACATTATCTCTGATGCGGTCTCAGCAAATGTTTCTCCATAATTGGTAATGCTTGACCAAATTAGCCTGTATGTCATGAACCAAGAGTACTGAAAAGCCATGAGCTTAATTAATTGACAGGTAGAATATGTCTTTCTCCACATTCCAGTTCCTGTTGGACCAGTGAGTGTTCAAATGGGTCATCACACCAAGACAGAGTGCACATCTTTCATCTTGTTTGGCTTCAAGTTTCCAATTGACATATGATACCATTTAGTAGATACAAGAATGATTAAAGCACTATAAAAAGTGTCTATACCAATAATTAGCTAACTATACATTAGAATGACAAAAGACACTTTGCAAGTTTGCTTACCTAACTACTAAGCTTTGCTCTGGGCCAGGTCAGGGTTCTTTTTGCTTTGGCAGCGTTGTTAATGTCGGGTCCTTGATAGAGCAATAGACATACAATTTGGAGAGTTGAATTACCTACAGAGCAATTCATGAATTGTGAGATTGAGATTCTTTGTGACAGCCCACAAGAGGGAATACATGCTTTCTGAGATACTCATACCACTGTCTCAAATCCTTATGTTGACCCTGGCTCAGAGAGGCTATGATCACCCTATAAACTGAGGCAGCCTAACTCTTGTAACAATGAATTTTAGTATCTGAGTGACTATACAGAATAAAGGTTCTCATTCATTGCATAGTCCAATGAGAGGCCTTCTACAAAATCATTGAGGACCCCAGACTTTCCCCATGGTGTAGCCTGCCATCCCCCAGTGCCTCAGAGTCCTACAATGGAGCCTTTGCCTCTGTCCGGATGACAAGAAAAGAAAGAGAATATGGGAATGGTTCGCCTGCTTTTAACAGCCTTAGTGAAACCATGACATGCACAGCCTCCACTCATTTTCCATGAACAAGAAATAGTCGCATAGACCCACCTAGATGCAAGAGGCCTAGAAAATGTGAAATGCCCAAGAGGGGGAAGGAAATGAGTTGCACTTGAAACACCAATAAACACATTTCAAAATGATGCACCTTCAGAGCACCTTGTTTGTTGACTTTGTAACACATCGCAAAATGCCATTACTCTATTTATTGATTAATTTGAGGTTTACTTGTTGCTTTGTTTTGTTTGTCTGTCTTCCCAACAGGAATATATTGAGGACAATGACCATGTCTGTTTTCCTCTATTGTATTCCCAGCACTGGCCATAGTGTCTGGTACTTCATAGGCAGGTAGAGTTTTTAAATGAATGAATGCCAGTGCTATGGTAAATTTAAAAAAAAAAAGAGGGAATACTGTAATTGTTCCTTTAAACATATATATATATATATATATATATATATATATATATATATATTGATTTTACAGAGGAAGGAAGAGGGAGACAAAGAGAGAAACATCAATAATGAGAGAGAATCATTGATTGACTGCCTCCTGTAAGCCCCCTACTGGGGATTGAGCCCATAACCAGGACATGTGCCCTTGACCAGAATTGAACCTGGGACCCTTCAGTCTGCAGGTCGACGCTCTATCCACTGAGAAAACCAGCCAGGGCTGTAACAGTTCCTTAATTCTAAGATGTACTCTTTAATGAATAACAGATTTTCAGTGGGATGGAGAATCACCACCATAATAAAAATACTTATTATAAAGACACATGCAGAGTGAAAAATATTAATCTAAAAAATGTATAAAATTTCATGATAGTTCTGCCTGATGGGCTCTGTAAGGTTTCACTGGGCACATGTCATTTGATCGAATGGGGAGATGGCATTGTCAGGTTTCAAAAAGTTGGGAAAAGACATTTGAACATGGAGAAGAGAGTACACAAAGCCAGTGCAGCATTGTCCCTTTGGGAACAGTGAGTAATTCGCTGCAGTTAAAGTGAAGAGTGCTGGAGGAAAGTGACCTGAGATGAGTCTGGAAAGGCAGACTCCAGTGATGGGGTGTCATTGACAACTTCTGAGCAAAGAAATGACATTGTCAGACATGTGGTTTACACATTTGTGATTTCATTCTGGCAGCAGCATGAAGGACATGATCCAGGAGGTCTAGACTGGAGTGAAGGAAACTATTTATGAGACTGTTGGAGGTGTGGGAGGTGAATGGAAGGGTTAGTGTTTCTAATTTGTCAGCTCGATAAAATAAAATATGCAAACACAACATAATTTTTTATAAGGATAATTAACAAAGTGAAGTAGAAAAAAACATTTGTTGTATGAGATTATTTATTGTAGACAATTTCTCATTACCACATCAAATTAGCTTGAACCGCCCTATGGAAAATAAAAATCACTTTGTTATACTGAAGTCTTCTTTATAATGATATTCTTTATAATATCCTATATTAAAATCAGTTTTTCCTTCAGTCTATGTTAGCAATTAAGAACATTCCATCTCCATCATTTATTATACTATAGGATGTGTGGAGATGGAGTTTTTTGACTTCTTTATGTCCATCCCCACATCTATCTTTTCTTCTAAGTAAGTAGGAATTTCTTTTTTTACTTTTCATTGTTGTGTTTTCAGATTTGAACTATTCCTAATACACGGGGTGGGGGGGTGGGGGGGGAAGGGATGGAATTTCCCCTCAGGATTCTTATGGCTGGTTGAATAATTAAAATGAAGTAAGGTAGATTAACAGGAAAAAATCAAGGTTTAACATATGTGCACAGGGAATTCACGTAAGCATGAGCATTCCAAAGACAGTAAGACACATTGGGGAATATATGTCATTCTGGTCTAAGGAGGAGGAGGTAGATATTTGGGACTTCAAAGGGAAATAAGGCAATTCACAGGGCGCTGAAAAAAATTCAAGTTTATTAAATAATTTTTTGCTGGGCCAACTTGAAACAATGGAACAAAGAGAAGACTTTGACCCAAGGGGCTTTGCTCGGATCCTCCCTGACTCCCACACTCAGGCCAGATGAAACTGTAGTCATCTCATCTATGATGACAGCTCCTTCCTGGCACAAGCATCCTATCTTCAATTCTTTGAGGCAGTTAGCGGGGAGTTCAAAGGTTCTTCCTGAGCCTTCTGGCCTTGATTATTTACAGCTTGAAATCATCTGTATCCCAGAGTGGCACCTTTTGGGCAACTCATTCTGAACCCCTAACACACCTCTTGTTCTTAATAGGATTGGGATTGTGCAGCTGAGAAAGCAAACCTTCTGAAGACTGCGCTTTGTACTGAATGTATTGAAAGGATGACCTGGTACTTGTTAGATAAATCCCAGTTTGATGACAAGAACATAGGCTTTCTGGTCAGAACAATGCGGGCTGAGTTGCAGCTCTGCTTACATACCAGTAGGTCACTTCACCATCACCTTGTTCATGTAAGAAACATTCAAACTTGTAAAGAATTTTTTGGGAGTTTATTTGAGCTAAACTGTTGACAATTGCCGGGAAGCAGAGTCTCAACGGACTGAGATAAAGCTCTGGAGAATGGCAGTTTTGCACCTTGTTTTATACATTATAATCAAAAGAGATGTGAGTTACGTGAAATCCATTGGTAATAGATTAGGAAGGCAGCGGGAGAAAGGTAAGTGGGGAAACCTCTGGGATTGGATAAAAAGTAAAACGATAGACACACTTTTACTTAGTGGGTGCAGAACAGTTAACAGTCATCAATGCACTAATGAGAATGAGGGGATTTTGTGGCCTCTGCAGAGTATGCCTGTGCTTTGAGGGGTCCAGGAAAAGGAAAATAACTTGGACATTCCAAAGACGTGTTATCATAGATGCAAACAGGGAAAAATAGATGCAATCTTTTCCATTAAGGGAAAGATTGACCTTTGTCAGGGAAGATACCGGCCTAGGACATGACTACCCACCATATACTGCTTTTAATTAAAGTTTTAATTTCAGACCATGCTTTGTGGTTACTTTAGGTCTCTGAATTTTCAAGGCCGCCACACAGACTTTTCCTGAGCTAGTCTGGTTAGCAGGCAGCCCGTTTTCATACACAACCTCCTTGGGTGGTTGTCAAAAGTAAGCTAAGCTAATGCAGGTAAAGGGCCTAGGAGATTGCCACAGGGCTCAACAAATATTTACTGCATCCATCCTCCAAGGCCCTAGTTAGCCATCCTACTCCCCACATGCTCAGATTCTCCCTCTTTCTTTCTCACATATATCCTGGCTTGTATTAAAACAGTGATCCAATGATTGGTTTTTCCTTTAGTTATATTTATTTATAGAAAACATTTTTGCATAAAATTGCTTGTCTCTTGTGTTGCATTTGTACCATGTTTTTCCCTAAGTGGCATGACAGGTAAGTCTCCATTTCTTCCCATAAGCCTTTGCCACATTTTCTCCCCCTCCCCAAGAATTGTTTCTTTAAAGTTTGTTTCCTTATTATCATCAATAGGAGTAGTTATGAAATTGAAATCAATAACAACCATTTCCCAGAGGTTCCCTTTATCATATGCTGTGCTTTGTATGTCTCTCCCAGTTAAGCAGTCCCCCTATTATCTTTATACTAGGGGCCCGGTGCACAAAAATTTGTGCACTCGGGGGGTGGGGGTCCCTCAGCCTGGCCTGTGCCCTCTTGCAGTCTGGGACACCTCGGGGGGGGGATGTCCACTTGCTGGCATGCCTGGCCAGCCTGGGTGAGGGACTGAGAGCCATTTTCAGGCTGCCCACAGCCCCTTCAGGGTTCGTGCACTGGGAGGTGGGAAGGCTGGTGAGTGCAGGCCTGGACGTTTCCCACCGGAGGGCCCACGATTGCACATGCCTGGTGGGCTCACACCGCTGAGGGGACACACCTGGCGCAGAGTTGGGTGGCAAGCCAGGGGTGGACGCTGGTGTAGAATCCCTCGGTGGGGCCCTGCTGCTGAGCAAACACACCCGGGGTGGAGCTGGGCAGTGAACTGGCTTCGGATTCTCCGCACTGTGCAGCAGACGCTCCCGCATGCCCTGTGGAGGCCCCTGGGGGGCGGATGAAAGTAGCGGACCCTGGACAGGTGTTCCTGGACACCCTGCGGAGGCCCCCAGGGCAGAGCCAGGCAGTGGACCCAGGACAGGCATTCCTGGATGTCCCGCAGAGGCCCCTGGGAGGCAAAGCCAGGCAGCAGACCCAGGACGGCCGCTCCTGCACACCCTGCAGAGGCCCCGTGCTCCTGCATGCCCCGGGGAGGCCCCCAAGGGGTGGAGCCAGGCAGTAGACCCAGGACAGCTGCTCCTGGACGCCCCAAGGAAGCTCCAGGCCAGACCCCCCCTCCCAGTGAGCTGACACACCTGGCACAGCTATGCCGGCTGGCCGTGGAGGCTTCCAGTGCAGGTAGCCTCCATCTTGGCTGGGTTAATTTGCATACAGCCGCT
>PVJC01028664.1:8103-22506 GCA_004026665.1 Murina feae
CGCTCTGATTGGCTGGTGGGCGTGGCCGTGAGCAGAGGCTCAGCCAGCCTAGGCAGGCAGTTGCAACAGAATCCTCTGGTTTGCTCTAGCTCCATGGCTGTTGGCCTCCATCTTGGCTGGGTTAATTTGCATACAGCCGCTCTGATTGGCTGGTGGTAACGGTCAAATTTGCATGTTTCTCTTTTATTATATTAGATTAGATTACTTTGTGGCGGACATACAGACTAGTAGCTTGCTTTTATGGCAGGGAAGTGAACTGGTAATGTTTTTCAAAGATTGGCTTTTGAATGCTTACAGGTTTTATACATTATGGTTCCTGCCTGGCTCCAGAAAACATTTGTTTACCACCTCTGTTTTGTGCATTACTGTTTAAAATCAAGCTTTGTTAAGATTTTATTACTTATTATTCTAGCTTACTTTCTTCCTTCTCTTGTTTTTCTTTGGACTATGTTCTATATTCCTTTTATTCTTTTCTTAAAGTGAATGTTTTTATTCTGTTATGTTTGTTTTTGCTATTGCTTTCCCCCCTTTTCCTTTCCTTCTCTTTTATGCAACTTGAAATAATTAGCTATTATGTAGCTTATTCTAAGTTGCTAAAAAATATAGAAACTAGAGTTCTGTTCAATTTTTTTCGTTCAATTTTAGATGGGGGCAATCCGGGTTGCAAACTGTAATCTCCACAACCAGTCGGTTGGGGAAGGGATAAGCGCAGCAATTCAGGACTTCCAAGTGAGACAGTACATCGAACAGCTGAATAATCCCAGAGCTGGGCTCCAGCCTGCGATTCTGCGGAGGGCCTATTGGCTAGAAGCTGGCTCGGCCACCTTAGGACTAATCACTGTTGATATTGCACTGGCAGCTGATCATCATTCTAAACATGAAGCACAGAGACATTTCTTAGAAACTCATGATGCCAGAACTAAGAGGTAAGTGAAATTTAAGATGAAAATTGCTAGATAATTATAGAGGAAGTTTTACTGTTAGAAATGGAATCAGTATTTAAGTAAAGACCTAACATGATTGTATCCCTACATGGTAACTCACTGACCTTCAGCTTGGATGCCTTTGTGGTATTTGTTTCCAAGGAGTTTTGGGAGCACGTCTATTAATTTCTGATATAACCAGAAAAGTTATTGACCATATAGGCCATTAGTTTATTAGTGTTTTCTGAAAAGTATAGTTTCTTTTTTAAAATAATATTTTTTATTTCAGAGAGGAAGGGAGAGGGGGACAAAGATAGAAACGTCAATGAGGAGAGGGAATTATTGATAGGCTGCCTCCTGCATGCCTCACACTGGGGATCGAGCCTGCAATCCAGGCATGTGCCCTGACCAGGAATCAAACCGTGACCTTCTGGTTCATAAGACGATACTCAACCACAGAGCTACACCGACCAGGCCATATTATCTCAGTTCCTAATACTTCATTTAGAGTACTGATTACAAAACATTTGTAATTTTTTCCTCTAAAATAGAGCATTATTTGATTTGATTAAGAAATAATTTTTTACTTGGCCCACATTTATAATATTTTGGGTATTAAATTTGCCATATGAAATAGGCTCTGAGATGCCCACATCTATTAAACGTAATCTATACTAATAGTTTTGTCCATTTTTATATTAAAATTTAAAATTTTTAGTCCTTTTGAGAATATTTACTGTTTTTTTTTTTTAAAACTGGATTTAAATTATTTTTATATTTGCTTCCTCTTAGCGTTTTGGTTTATTTTAATGTATGCTCTGTGTCTCTTATTGTTCCTACTTACTTCCATCTCACTTACCATGGTGAGACTTATTGTTCATTTGTTTAAAATGGCAGAATGATTAAAAATACATATCACAGTAAAAATGAACCTTTGTGTTTACTGTGTCTTTTACAAATATTAATAATTAACATGTGTAACTAATTATCTGCTAAAAAGTTTTTCTGTTCTTAATGAGCTTTTGTTGCATTGTTGTTTCTCATTTTTTTTGTTTGGGATTCTGTTCAGGCTGTGGTTTTTGTGGCCTGATGACACTCTGAGGAATAAGAGGTGCAGGCACAAGTGTGGCTGTCTCGGTGGCTGCAGATTCTTTGGTGGCACAGTGACTGGCCTAGATTTCTTCAGGCTTGAAGAGTTGACACCATCCAGTAGCTCTGCATTTTCAAGCACGAGTGCAGAGTCGGACATGTACTATGGACAGTCTCTGTTGCAGCCTGGGGAGTGGATTATTACCAAGGAAATTCCCAAAATGGCAGATGGTAATGAAATAGGCTAATCTTTTTCATCTTTATCTCTATGCCATCTGAGAGGAGTTCACTGTTACTGTGTGCAATTCAATTTTTTAAGCTGTCTCAGAGGTAGCATTTCATAGCCTGCCTTGTTTTGCAGGTGATTGAACTGAAGCCAGGTAAGATGTGAGTTTTTCAGATTTATGAAGGCAAAAGTAGGTCCAGTATTCATCCAGATGTATTCTAATTATTTCCTTTTATGTCATTTTCCTGGAAGCCAGCTTCCACAGATACACTTAGGAATAGTTATGTTTTAGAGTAATGGTTGTTTTACCAGTTCACTTCAATAGGAAAACTTAGCTATAGTAATATTTATACCATTGGCCCCCCTGTTATCAATTATTTTGGCAAAATATTCTTATCTCTAAAATTAAACATGTCAAGAAGAGAAGTATGGTCTTCCCATAGAATCTATAGGAGAACTGCAAATATATGCGTTTGGTATGAGCAGTGAAAGGTGTATTCACTGGATATTAGATTTAGATTTTTCTTGTATCTTTGCTCTAAAGACTTCAGATATGAATTTTCCTCTGGGTTTCTTAGTTGTATGTTCCTACAATTAAGTGTAATAATTATTGCTTAAGTTTCTATGCTGTCAACAAATGAAATGTAGAAAAGTCTTGATATTCACCAATATTTAGCCTTTTTTCCTTTGTTCATTCAAAACCATTAACTTAGCACTGCCTTAGTGGAAAGAGCTGGACTACATATCTACATATGCCTAATTCCTGTGTAAGTGACTTTTCACTGAATAGTAAGATAGAAGTGTGTACACATTATTTTAAGGTTGTTTGACTTTAGCAGTTTGGCTTATAAGAGCAGATTATCTTATAAAATCAGCAAACACCAAAAATTTTTGACATGGAAAGGAAAGAAAGTTGCTAAGTACAATTCCAGTTATCTTCTTATACTATTACCTACTTACATTTGAATAATGTTGTTTTTAAAGATTTACACAGGCATTTTCTCATTTAATCCCCAAACTACCATGTAAATTGCATATCATTGAGGCTTATAGTGAATAAACTGAGTCTCATCACTGAGACTAAGGTGCGTGAAGTCATATAGCCACGTACATGCCTGAGCAGAAACTAGAATCAGCCCTTCCCCCATCACATAACCTCATAGGCCTCTTATGTGTTCCCGATCAAAGAAAACATGATAACCAAATGCAATCACGTATGATCCTAGATTGGATCCTATACAGGAGGGGATTAGAATGCTCTAAAAGACCTTATTGTTTTAGTTGAGAAAATTAGAAAGCATGTGGTAGTAATTTCTATAAATACTAAATTGTTAAGTCAGTAACTCTGTGGGGGTTATGTATTATCCTTAGGAAGTTAACCCTTGAGTAGTTAGGGTAAAAGACCACAATGTCTGCCAAATTTCTCTCAGAGGGTTCAAAAGTATTATGTATATTATATGTAAATAGAGAAAATGGGGCAAAATGTTTAAAATAGGAAATTCCAAGTAAAAGATACATGGTGGCTTTGTGCTTATTCTTGAAAGTTTTCTGTAAGTTTGAAAATTTTTCAAATAAAAGTTAAAAAAAAAAAAAGACAAAAATTCACTGTCCGTGGATTCTGGACCCTACTTAGGTAGATACTTTGCTTTGTGCAATTATATACTTGCGCTTTAAAAAAATGATTATACTTCAAAACAAGAAGTTGAATTAAGTTACCATGTTATTCATAAATTGCTTTTGAAATTACTGTGTTCACATAACCTGCTTTTGTTGGTTGGTGTAGGTCATGTGAACAGCATGAAGAGGAAAGAATGGGAGAACAAATCAGGAGGAATGGAAGTGGAGAGGAAGACTCAGCACCTGAGCCTGCAGGTCCCCATGCGCTGTCACAGCTCGTCCTCGTCCTCAGATGACAACAGCAGCTCCAGTGCGGCCCAGCCTTTACTGGCTGCGGACAAGGAAAGCCCCTCTTCTGTGGCCGATGACCCTGTGCTTCAGAAGGAATTCCTGCATGGAATGAAAAGAGATGATGGCCCAGTGAGGTCAGTTACCAAGTAGATGCGGGAACCTGCTCACAATGGGATTATAATTGCTTCAAATTATGATCAGAAAAACTTCTTTCCTCTCACCTCACCACTGTAGAAAATGTTTTTCTCCACTGTTGAACATGTTTTTAAATGTCCATTTGCTGTTGTCTCTTTGATTATAAAAGTAGTACACATGTATTCTTTACAGGTATTAGAAAAATACATAAAAGTATAATGACAATGAATATTTCTTGTCATTGGACCTCTCAGAGTGAACTCTTGTTAGCCTTTGGGCATTATCCTAGACTGGTGAATATTTTTGTCTTCCTCTTTCTATAATGGTAAGGTGACCAGACGTCCTACTTTTGGTGGGACAGTCCCGATTTTTAACAGTTTGTCCCACGTCCCGCGGCATTTTAAAAAAAGTCCCAATTACTCTTTGTAATATTGTAAGTAATAATAAAAATAAATAAATAAATAAAAGAACTCTCCCCCCACCCAGTCAATGGTGTACCACTTTAAATTTGGTCACCTTAAGTTGACTCCTCATTTCTTGAAACACACTTTCCTCTTGACTTGATAACACATTTTAGGTTCTCTCTCTTCCCCTCAACTAGTCTTCTCAGGCTCTGTTTCCATGTCTTCCATTTTTTCCTCTCTTCTTTTTCTTCCTCTTACAGTGGCCATTAATGAAATGTTGCTGTCCCTCAGAACTCTCTGCCCTTTTCTCCATTCTCCATACTATCTTCCCAGCTGGTCTCTCTAACTGGTTGGCTTCAATTAAGATCTGTAGCTAACATGTTTAAACTCCAGGCAAAACCTTTGTCTCTCTAAACCCAGTTACCTTCTTGATATATCTGCTTGGATGTTATGCAGTGACCTCAAGCTTGGCATATGGCCTTATGCCTGTCATGGTCAGCTTGCTTTGCTTCAGTAAATGGCACCTCTACATCAGTTGCCAAAGTTGGAAGTATTAGGGTTATCTGTGACTTTTCTCTCTCCTTCAAATTCTCTCAGTTAATCAAAGATCTTTGGTGCATTTTCTTGGAGAAGCTTTTAAAGGATATGAAAAAAAAATAATACCACTTAATGACTAGATTAGTTTTCATGGATTATGGATAGATAATATTCATGGGTTTCCTTAAGTTTTATTGTTTTTGTTTTAAGTTTCCTCATTTTTGGGAACTATATGGGATATGAACACATTGTATTGTTTTGTTACGTTGTATGGCTATTTTATTGTAAAATTTTAGATTTTCTTCATTTGTTTGTAAAATAAATGATTAAAATTACTAAAAGGATTTTATAATTACTTTTCTTTATATTTAGAGTAAATGATATGATACACAGTAAGGGTAATAGCTTTGTTTTCTATTTTAGTGTTCCTACAGAAATTTCAGGAAATAGCCCCGTGTCTCCTAATACTCAGGATAAGTCAGTAGGTCAATCCCCTCTGCGATCTCCCTTGAAACGACAAGCCTCTGTATGTTCCACCCGACTTGGAAGTACCAAGAGCCTGACTGCAGCTTTCTATGGGGACAAGCAGCCAGTCACAGTTGGAGTTCAGTTTAGTAGTGATGTCTCCCGAAGTGATGAGAATGTACTGGACTCACCAAAGCAGAGAAGAAGTTTTGGTTCCTTTCCATACACACCATCAGCGGACTCTAATTCATTCCATCAGTATCGATCAATGGATTCCAGTATGTCAATGGCTGACAGTGAAGCCTACTTTTCTGCTGCTGAAGAATTTGAGCCCATTAGCAGTGATGAAGGCCCTGGGACCTATCCAGGTAGAAAAAAGAAGAAAAAGCAGACCCAGCAGATTGACTATAGTAGGGGTTCCATATATCACAGTATCGAGGGGCCGCTCACTGGCCACGGAGAAAGCATTCAGGATCCCCGAACTCTGCCATTCAAAACTCACCCTTCCCAGGCTTCATTTGTTTCTGCACTAGGTGGCGAAGATGAGGTTATAGAGCATCTATATATTGTAGAGGGTGAGAAAACAGTAGAGAGCGAGCAGATAACTTCCCAACAACCAGTGATGAGTTGCTATCAGACTTACCTTACTCAGTTCCAGGTGGTTAACTGGTCAGTGAAGCACCCAACCCACAAAAGGACCTCCAAGTCCTCCCTGCATCGGCCCCTTGATCTGGATACACCAACCAGTGAAGAAAGTTCATCATCATGTGAACAGTTCTCTGTTCCAACTTTTAAGGTATAAATCAAATCATTAGTTTCTACACTGATATATTTATTTAGAAAAATGGATCTTGAAAATGTTTTCACAATTAGTCATTCTAGCTACCTTTCTGAAATCAAGGCTTCATGTTTGATAGGAGGTCCTAGGGTTAGTGGTGAGAATTATAAAGTGAAGCATATAAAATTGAGGAATAGTTAGACTTGATAGTCACAATGTTAGTCAATAAATGTAATAGTTTCTATATACACTGTACTCTTAAGATTAGGACCAAGTCTCTGTGAATCCGTATTTTCTGTGTCTTAAAAATAAATTTTGAAATTGTTTTTGGATAGTTGGTGTTCTAATCCATAACTGCTTCTCTGCAAATTCAGTTCCATTCACTTGAAATTTGATGTCTTATAATTTAGTATGACTAGCTATTGGCCACTTCTGTAGTATATTCTATAAATGGCTTTTTAAAGAAGAGTTAAAAATAAGTTAAAGCAAATGTAGTAACAATAGTCAATATGAAAACTATTTTATAAAATTATATACTTATAAGAGAATTTTTTATGGGTTTAGACCAAAATTAAGCATATGAAACCTTATGGAACTGATTACATATACATATGCATTTATTTAAAGTGTTTTAATGTATTCATTATTAATTCATATATTATTTACCACCGTGTACCCAACATTTAATGAAGGAAACCATGGACCTTATAGTTTAGGGGACAGAGACACAGTTAATAGATAAATGAATAAGTGTATGATTACAAATTGAGAAAAGTCTTATGAAGATAATCAAAGAATACTGGGATGGCAAATAATAGATTGTATTGACAAGACAATTACTACTTAAATTGAGGTAATATTTAAACTGAAACTTAAAAGATAAGGAGTAGTTGAGGATGAGAAAACCTAGGGCCATTACATTCAGGGCACAGGGATCAGCCTCGCTGAATTGCTAAAGAGGGAAAGCGGTTAGTGTGCTTGCAACCTGGAGAGGTAGCAGGGATCTGCTCCTGATAAGCTGGATACCTGCACAAAGGTGACAGAGCAGGTATCAGTAGTTAGAATTTTATTTTAGTTTCATTGAGAAACTTGCGAGAGCTCTAAGGAAATGTGATGTGATGTGTACTTTGTGGAACTGCTACTAAGTGGAACTGAATTGTCATTAAGCAAGAGAGGAAATGGGGTGACTGTTTACTTAGGAGGCTGTGGCAGCAGTCTGTGCAAGAGATGACAGGTATGGGCTTAAGTAATGTTGGAAATGTGATAATGGAGTTGAATATCCTTATGGATATTGAGATGTATGTATGTGTGTGTAATATATATTGAAGGAAATGGAAACATTAGTAACAGTTAAAATTTTGGTTTTAAGGTTCTGCCCAATTCTCTTCTTGTCAAGATAAATTGCTCATGTTAAGATTTCAAAATGTTCTCTTCATGTCATGTGAAAATATGTTGGTTTATGAACTTTCCAGTATAAAACTGAATGGTACTTGCTGTGCAGGATAGTACCTGAGAGATTAGAATTATCTTAGCATTATCAATAAATCTTTTAGGTTTGATTAGGCAGTCAAATGTCTGGAGGAAATAAGCCAAGTAATTCATATCTTTAGATCACTTTAAAAATAGAACATAGGAAGTAAGAAAATTATTTTTCTCCATTAAATCTAAGTACATGGCTAACATTTAAAAGGGTTCAGTTTGGTTGTTCAGGTGTATTGTTTATTTATCTTTCGTTGATATTACAATCCAGCTTTTTCTATAATATAATGTTTCTATGGGATTCTTTCCCACTCGAAAGTTGATTTTGCCAGGAAAAGACTCTAAAATTAGCTTAAAATTAAGTTCAATGTAAATGGTGCTCCAGAAGACAGACTTGGAAGCACTCACATTTAAGCTTTGTTGGATAGTCTTTTATTCTCATTGCTGAGTTCTACAGCCCTGACCTGGCATTTGTCCGAATAAACTGAAAATGAAATTGCCAAATAAATATTTTCTATGATTTTTTCAACTTTTCTGTGAAATATTTATAGCATATCTGTGAGAATCATATTAACAAGGTAATCTGGATATTCACAAATCGGTCAATAGCATAAAATTAGAGGATAATTAATATTAAAATTCTATTCTGTAAGCAAAATTTTATATTCTAGGTTATCAAACAGGGGCTCACAGCTAATTCTTTACTAGACAGAGGAATGCAACTTTCAGGATCAACTTCAAAGTAAGTAAAAATTATATACTTTTAAAGAGTAAAGTGTTTTTCTTGATTATAAGATACATAAAATGTATTCTAAAGAATAACCATTCTTTAATTGACTATACTTTATTTTATGAATAAATTACCACAAATAATTCAGCTGTTTGTCTGTGATGGCTTTGCCTACATTATAAGTAGTCAGTGGCATTTCTTTCAGCATACTATGCAAGCCATCACTTGCCTAACAAGACTGGAAACTAGTAAGAATTCAGAACTGAAGTTTTCATGTTTGGAAAAGCTCCATCAAGTAAATATAATACAGTCCCCCTCCCACACTTGATATATTAACCATTTTTATCAGTTTTTACTTTAGTACCTCATTGTTCTGTCTTTGAAAGGTATTTGGGAGATGAAATGTATAAGTCAGTTCCATGAAATTTTCAGTTGAAGTAAATGTAGGTTTAAGCAGTCACTCATCTTAAGGAAGCTCCAACTCCTGCTACTTTTCATGGTCTTTGTAATATGTACTTTGCTGGTTACATTGTACAGAACACCATATACTCCTTTGGAAAAGAGAGCTGTTGATAGCACAGATGACGAAACAGTAAAGGAAGAGTGGACCCTGGATCAGCCCATCTCTCAAACCAGGACAACAGCCATTGTTGAGGTCAAAGGAACTATTGACATTGTTCTGACTCCCCTGGTGGCTGAAGCTTTAGACAGGTATTGATTTTGTCTACAACTATAACCGTTATTTGATAAAATGACAAATGTATGTTATATTATAACTAGGAGCCTGGTGCATAAAAATTTGTGCACTTGGGGTGGGGGGGTCCCTCAGCCTGGCCTGTGCCCTCTCCCAGTCTGGGATCCCTCAGGGGATGTCCACCTGCTGGCGTGCCTGCCAGCCTGGGTGAGGGGCTGATGGCTGTTTTCAGGCTGGCCAAGTCCCCCCAGTGAGGACCCTCAACCCATGGAGGGGTGGCCAGCCTGGGTGAGGGGCTGAGGGCCATTTTCAGGCTGCCCACAGCTCCCATTGACCCAAGGTCCCAGTGAGGCTGGCTAGAATCAGGTTACTGGGGTTTATTTATCTTCAATAATTGAAACTTTGTTACCTTGATCGGAGGCCTAGGCAGGCAAAAGAAGCTCCTGTTTGCTTCAGCTCTGTGGCTTCTATAATTGAAACATTGTTGCTTAAGCAGAGGTCCGCAGGCCTAGTCAGACAGTTGCAATGGAAGCCTCCTGCTTGTTCCAGCTCTGTGGCTGCCGGCCACCATCTTGGCTGGGTAAATTTGCATACAGCCACTCTGATTGGCTGGTAGGTGTGGCTTGCCTGGTGGGCATTGCCTGGGTGTCTCAGAGTGATGGTCAATTTGCATATTACTCTTTTATTAGATTAGATTAGTGTATGTGATATCCTATATGATAAAACCCTGGTATGCAAATTGACTGAACGGTGGAGCAACCAGCAGAACGACTGACTGTTTGCTATGAAGTGCACTGTCTGCCTTTCCCCTAGAGGGAGACGACTGGCTGCAGCAATCAGGGTGGAGGGGTGGTTGGGGTGGGACTGGCGAGTGGGCAGTGCCAGCCAAAGTGGGTGCCAGTAGGCCCCCCCCATCACCCTGCCTACTGGTTGCTCCACAGATGGCCCTGATCACGAGCCAGGCATAGGGATCCTACCCTATGTATTGGGAACAGTCTCTTAGATTTAAAAATTAAGGCTACTCATACATTGAAAAAAACAGAATGATGCAGCGATGACATGCATGGACTCTGGCTTACACATTTTTGTGGTTATCCCTGATTCTGTCAATGTGTGACAGAGCCAATTATATAACTTCTCTCTGCTTCAGTTTTTCCACCCATAAAATGGGGGAAAATGGTACTGTTGCCTCAGAAGAATCATGTTATGTACTACTTTTTATAATTGGCAAAAAAATGTAGCTGCCCATATAACAACAAGATGCCTTTCACCTGTATGAAAAGTACGGTCACTGGTGCATGCAGCATTCCAGATTGCGAGAGGAATGTCCGACTGCCAGTTTAGACCTGATATGACCTGAGGGCACCCAGATTGTGAGAGGGCACAGGCCAGGATGAAGGATCTCCCCGTCCCGTGTACGAATTTAGTGCACTGGGCCTCTAATATGTTCATAAAGAAGAATGTTGATGATGGCTATTTGATTGAAGATATGTTTAAGAATGTCTGTGTTTCACTTAGTTATCATTTGTTACTTTTCAGATAATTATATTGCAATATTATAAGAATTACATTATAGTTTTCTTTTCTTTTTTTTTTTGCTTTTGGGCTGATGAGCATAAAATGATCAAATACCCAGTAAATAATTATTATGTTTGATATTACTGCTATCTAGTTTATTTAAGGAGACAAAACAAACATGAATAAACTCTAGAATGTAATGCAATAGAACAGATTCAATAAACTAAAGTTTCTCGTTTTGTGTTTCTCCTCCCGCAGGTATATAGAAGCGATGGTTCATTATGCTCACACCCGCCATCCAGCTGCAATTGTGGATGACCTTCATGCCAAGGTCCTCAGGGAAGCTATGCAAAATAGCAGGACTACCTTCTCAGAAAATGTAAGAATTTTTTATCCAGTAAAGTATGGCAAAGTGAATATTCTTCATGTGCACATAATATCCGAACTTAAAAAAATGAAATGTATTAAAATTTTATTAGTCATTTAAATTGGAACATATGGAGATTTCTAAACAGTATATGTCAGTGGCTCCATAAGAGATGGCATATAGAACTATACTATAGATTAAATAGTAGTCAACTATTTATTAAAATATGGCTTTATTTTTTCTTTTATTTCAGAAAGTAGATTAATTTCAGGCCTTTCCTAAAGAGTGTTGGTCCCAAGTGAACAATCGATCTCTAGGACTGGTGCCATTTGTTTTCTAAGAAAGCAAGTTGCATATTATTTTGACTTTCCTTTATGATTAGTTAACTTGTCTCCTAATATTTTTGAGATTATTTTTGTTCACCTCAATGAGCCAAGTCACTGCCCTCTGGTGTGTGGTATTCCATTTATGCCATGGCCCAAGCGTGAAGCCATTTCTTAGTCATTTCCTGGTGCTCTTTCCTGGGACTCTCTGCTTGACTTTCAAATTTATCTGGGTCATATTTGGACCAAGGCCCAAAGGCAAAGTGCAAGTGAGGCTGATTGTTTTTAGTGATCCACTTATTCAAAGTATATACTGAAACTGCCAACCTGTTTGGACTTTAAGACTAGGAGTGCTAACCCAATGGCAGCTGGCATACCCATGAGCATAAAGAGCAGAGTGAATGACCATGTCGCTGTTGCAGATGATGTGGAAATTATGAAATTGTGAAAGAATAATTCTACTTGCACTCTTTTTAGTTATCTTCCAAACAAGATGTTAGAGGAACAAAAACTGAGCACACTACCATAGGAACGACTAACCAAAGACAAGCACAGACAGATCTTATCATGAAGCAAGATAATGTGACAATTAAAGGTCTTCAGGCCAATGTCAGCATACCAAAGGTAACAATGTAATATTTTTAAAAAAATTTCTGAAAGAAGAGGACATTTTGGTAGTTTTATCCTTTGCATTTACTAAACTGAATGGTGGTGGAATATCAAAAACACATATTTTATTCCCTTGATGATTGAATGCAAAAATTAATGTAATGTATATAAGTTTACTTAAGTAGAATATTGGACAAGTTATACTAAAATATTCTAAATTCATCTAGTAAGAATTTAATTACGGTTATTTTATGAGATTTTATATTTATAAGCTTTGTCTTCATAACTCTCAGATACTTAGATACACTGTTCCTAACAATAGTTTTGCCATTTTTTTGTGTATCTTATGTTTGATAAATTTTACTTTTCAATGACATTTATGCCATTTCTGTGTTAGGTAAACTTATGTTTGTTACAAGCCTCAGTGGAAGAATCTCCGAGTACAGCTTCCAGTAGAAGCATGACTCACATGTCTCTGGTTGCATTGTGTTTTGACAGAATTGCTACACAAGTTCGTATGAACAGGTAAAAAAGATTTCATTTATTTGAGCCATGATTATCTTGCTGGATGGAAAAGCAAGCCTTAATAATCTTCTAACATAAAACTGGTATTGGAATCTCAAATCTCATTTTGTAGGTATTTGAAAGTTTGTACTATTTTTATTCATACTGTATTTTAGTAAACACTGAAGAATTTGTTATGAATATTGGTTTAATTAAAGCAGTGGAATGTTTTGTTTTTTAAAAAATACGTTTTTTATTGATTTCAGAGAGAGAAAGGGAGAGGGAGAGAGGGCTAGAAATATCAATGATGAGAGAATCTTTGGTAGGCTGCCTCCTCCACACCCCCTACTGGGAATCAAACCTGCAACCTGGGCATGTGCCCTGACCAGAAACTGAACCATGACCTCCTGGTTCATAAGTTGATGCTCAGTCATTGAGCCATACCAGCCAGGCTGGAATGTGTTTTTTTTTTAAGCCACTGATTAGTTAAATGTTGTTTCTGAACTATTTAAATGTTGTTTAAATGTTAATCATCCTCTCTCTCTTTTCTGTGAAGAGGTGTGGTTGAAGAGATTTCAAACAATACTGAACCTGGTCGGACATCACAGTTTGATAGGTATATCCATGCCTCTAAAATGCAGCCACAGTCGTCTGGATCTCTCAGATCAAACACCGGAGCAGAAAAAGGCAAAGAAATTGCTGCCAAGTTAAACATTCATCGAGTTCATGGACAACTCAGGGGTCTTGATACAAAAGGTAGGATTTTACAACAAATATATTTTCTGTGGCATGTATAAATATAAGAGGATTTTGCAAAATAAAACATTTTTTTCCTTTGAATATTGCTACAATTTTAGTAGTTTAGAAGAAAGGTATTTTCTGCAATATGTTAAACACATAGTATTTAACTATTCCTTATTCACATTCAACACAGAACAGAAGGTAAACTTTGGTAGGGAAGTGATAAGGCCCCAAATTAGGAACCCATCTGATTTCTTCATCATGTCTGCTGCTCATTAGAGAGGCTGGTCTTCATAGTCTTTCTTACTTTTTTAAATCGTTCTGTTGGCACAACTTTATTGAAAATTATTAATTACAATATCAAAAGTAGATAACCAAGTCTGTAAAATACAGCAGCAACAAGAGTGATAGCTATGGCTATGCCTCTTAGAGTCCCTGGTGAGGTAAGAGAGAAAACTGGACAGGCCACATACCATTTCAATATTTTTGATGCAACTCTGTGCCTGTGATCATGTAGAGGCTGTGTTCTGGGTCTGTGTAACTGCTGAGTCTTTCTCAAGGCTTTTCGGAGAAAGAGATTGTTCCCGACTTCCCGAGTTCTGTAGTCGTAACACTGGTGCAGAATACAGCAGCTTGTATAGAAAAAGACTTATCCTCAGTTCTGTAGTTTGCACTGGTAGCCAGTTTGTACTTTGGTGTTATATAGACTGCAAGCAGTAACTAAATATAATTTTGAAAGGGACACTACCCAGATAGAACTTACCGAAGACAAAACTTCTAAAGAAATTTTAAGGAGATCATTGTGTAAAGATTTAGGAAAAAAATAAATGTCTTTGCTTATAGGTACATAAGGTATCTTTGAAAAGATACTCAATAAATCTAATGACATGTGTTACCTGTAGGGAGGGGAAGTGTATGTCTTGGGGTTTTACTGTGAACCCTTTGTACTCTTTAAGTGAGTGTATTACCTAAT
>PVJC01028665.1:0-22400 GCA_004026665.1 Murina feae
CCTTTCCAAGAAGCCTTCCTTAATTCTCCAGTTCCCTTCCATGCCCCTCAAAATCGATATCTAGTGACTTTCTTCTGTGCTCCCATAGCATTTGCACATAGCCACCTCAAAACTCATAACACCCATGTGAATGATGATTATGGCTGTATCTGTCTATTTCCTTTTACTCAAAACTTCTTGCAGAGTCTTACATATCTTTGTTACTCCAGTCCCTAGCAGTAACTACCACATGGTGGATATTTAATATGCAGTACTTGCATAAGGAATGGACAAAAGAAACAACCAAATGAATGAAGTTTAAAGAAACTAGATCTAGAAAACCATTCTCAGCACTGGAGAGTCTACATCTAGTTAATTTGAAAGGCAAATTCCCTGAATGACTTCTGGAGTCTGGGACATAATTACTCTACTTTCACAATAGTATCCACTAACCATGGCTTTTAATTCCTCTGTATTTGTGGGAACCTTCCTATATACCAAGCTGGTAATCACAAACCCTATAACCTATTCTAGAAGAAAATTCCACATACTCTCTTAGACAACATTTTAAAAAGCACACTCCAGACAAAGATGAGAGTGTGGGCGATGCCAGGACGCTAGAATCAAATGTTTGAAACACTTAAAAACCCAATGAAGTTGAAGGGAATGAAAGAATCCGAGAGAGCATAAAGTTGCCAGTTAAAAGGAGTCCTCTTGATCTCAAAATATGAAGGGTTTAGACAGGCTTGAAAGGAAAGCTCACACTCCACCCCCTTATCATGAATCAGAGACTATGGTGACCTTCACAGTCATCTGATTTAATTCTTGGGAAAAGGCCCCCAACACCACCTCCCTTTCCTGATTTAAATAGGGCTTGTCATGGCAAGAGATCTCTCAGCTGTGACTAAATCTATCCCAAGGAATTCTTTCCTACATATCTATGTTTGACCTTGCTGATGTGGAAACACATGGTCCTTCCCCTCATGCTAGCCTCAGTGGGGTTTAAAAAAGTTAAATCAGGTCTTCATCACCCCGCTCTTCATTTCCTTTCAAGGGAAACTAACGTACTCTTTCTTGTTACAAAATGACTATATTTATGTAATATTTATGGTGACTGAAAAATGTGTTTATGATATCATTCCAAGGCCTAATTTTATTCTAAATGGTTTTTTTCATGGCTCACCATATATTGGGTTTCAAGTTATCCATAGTTAGGTCACATCTTCATGAGAGCTCCCAGGCTATTTGTAACATTTCATATTGTAGAAAAATCCCAACACCCAAAGGGACACAAGCTTCTCGAGTAAATATAGACTTAAAGATTATTGTTGCTGTTTGTTAATCACAGGATTTCTTTTAAATGGTATTTATTTCTAATTACGACATCATCTTAGAGAGGGTGGGGATGTATTTAGATGGCCTTCATGTTTAGCACAGCATCTGGTAAATACTATTTGGTTCTGATAATGAAGGGGAGAGAAAAAGAAGATTCTGGCTCATATGTGGTTAAATATACTTTAAGAAAGATATGAACAAGTGCAATAATAGAAGGAAAGGAAGGCTGACTAGGGACAAACTAGAACTATAGGCTCCAAAAACATGTTTAGATAGAAAGAGAAGCAAGAGAGTAGAAGTAAAGAGGAGACGAAAATTACCACCAGTATAGGCCCATACTATTAATTCAAAAAGAGCTCAAATTCAGGCATATTTTTTCCTTTCAGTTTTCTCTAAAAATGTTACTGTGAAGAACTTCAAAATTAATTGATGTTTGCAAAAGGAACGTGAATAACCACACACCTCAGCAAGGAACATTACATACCGACAAGCTCCCACGCAGGTGTCCAGGGTCAGAATTAATCTAACAGATGTACCCAGGGCTGATTTTCATGAGTTCAAAGTATTAGGTTAGTCATCTCTGCTGCTAAAAATAAGATCTAACATGACAAGGTGTTTTTTTTCTTTCTTTGTTTTTATTTTTTGCTCTTTAAATCCAGAGCTACCTATAAATGTGGCAGCTTCAAGACATTTGAAAGCACAAATGCCAAAGCATTCAAATTTGAAAGCAAGGATTTAATGATGAAAAGCAAGTGGCAGGAGATGCCCCTCAGCTCAGTGCAGATGGTGAGCTCTGCAAAGCAAGCTCCAGCCTGCCCCTGATTGGAAAGGGTGAGGGAGGGCGGCTTGTAAATGCTTCATCTCCCTGCTGTTACTGTGACACAAATCACTCAGGGCCAAGGCCAGTCCCAGAGAAAAGGACAGATCTCCAGGACACAAATGTAGGCTTCAGGCCGCCGATCTGGAGGAACCAACGCGGGGCGGGGATGGAGGGAAATGACTGAAAGTGGGTTAGAGGAAAGTATAATTAAGGAATGCTGAATAGCAAAAGCAGCTCAATAACCAGCAAGGTAATGTGACTTTATGATGCTGGAAAAAATTCTTTGATGCTCAAGGATTTTCCACATTTAAGGCTTCTTTCTGAAGAGACCGATGCACAAAATAAATCAACCGAAAATGTACAATTGGAGCATCAAGAATATATATATATATATCTCCTTGGAAGGAAAACAGAACTCCCCTACCTGCAGCAGTATTTTAAAACCATTGGAAAAAGTGTGGTCCTAGCGCACCTAGCTTTGAAGCTTCTAAGTGATAAAATAGCTCTGCCAGAAAGGTGGCAGAAGAAACAAAGAAATCTCCTTGGAAAGGGGGTGTCGGGAGGTTAAATATCTTGCATGACATCCCAGCAAATTAGGACCAGACCGAGGGCTATAATTCATTGTGCCCAATTAGTAGGCCTCTGCTTATAGTCAAAGCACATTGATTCTTAAGCAGCAAATATCACTTAATGTTTTCAATTACGCTGAAAGGCCCAGGAGGAAATAAAGGAATAGTGCTTACCTTTGACAATTTGCTTTGCACACGCACTGTAAACCTGCTCTTGGGTCGTGCTGGGAGGCAGCACTCTGTCGAAGACATATGGCTTCCCTTGCTAAAAAGGAAAGACAAAAGAAAAAAGGGGGAGGGGAGAAAACATTAAAAGTTTAGGAATAAAAGCACTAATATTAGTATAGACAACGGATACTAAATCACTAACCCAAATCTTTAAGGCAGTTCTTTCCCAAGACTAGGGAACATGCATTCAGTGTTAAGAATCTGAAAGAAGAAAGGGTGCTTTGTTTTTTTCTTGAGATACTTTTTCAGACGAAAAGGATGTTGATGTGTCATACACTCATTTGAACTAATACTGGTTTATAGAGACCTTACACTGAACCAGGCACTAGGCTCGGTGCTGCCCAGAAAACAGTCCTGCCCGTGGAAAGCACTCTGTCACGTGTGGCAGACGATTAATACACAAGCAAGCAAGCACACGGGAAAATGCAAAACGCCTAAGTGTGGGGCAAAAGGGATGACAGGAGGCCTCACTGAGGAAGTGCCTGTTCAATGGATCAGAAAGACTGCGGCAGGTGTAGAGCTATGGAAGAACATTCCAGACAGAGGGTGGAGCAGCAGGAGGGCCTGGTGTGCTGGAGGAGCAGGAGGGTGGCAGGTATAGGAAAGGGCACTGCCAGCCGAGATGACGGGCTTGGATTTCACCCAATGGGAAGAGGACATGACCCAGATCTAAGAAGCTGCTCTTCGAAGCAAGACCTCGCTGCTTTGTGTCCCGAAGAACTCTAATGTTTTCTTCACTCACCTTACTGGTGCCTTAACTGGGCAGAGGCTCCGGAGACAAAGGAAGCCATCCTTACAGGTGACCCAGTGATTTATTTCCCAGGTGTGAGGCCCTGGGATTTGGTTTGACTCTGGACTGTGTGCAATTCAAGGAGGTAACTGTGAGGGGAAGGGGAGAAGCCCTGCCACCCAATCCCTCAACGTTCAACAGGAGTTCTTGTCATTTACGTGCCAGGCACCATGCTGGGCAGGAGGACAGGAGGTGGGTAAGACAGTCACAGCCTCTTCCTTTTCTGCACCAATGCTGCCCACAGCCTGACCCACCAGGCGGCCCTTCAACTTTACTTTCCCCAGGTGACAGAGGGAAGGGCAGAAAAGGAGGGAAGACAAGCACCCAGAGCCACCCTCCTCCCCACCCTCCCCACACACACACCCTGTGCCTCCTGCACATGGCTCTGGAAATTAGGAACTACCCAAGGACAAGTCTGACACCTCAAAAAGATAACTGCTCCTGAGGGACCAGGGACAAGGCTTGTTACATCCTATAACCTTCACGTAAAACTAAGCACACAGCTGTCAGACTGGCTTAGCATTTTACTTATTCATGATGAGGGCAGGTAAAGTCTAGGCTTTAGGCATTATGCTTTAGCTATAGTCTTAGAAATAGGATAAACCAAGCAGGTAAATAAGCTACTTCCAGTTTGAAGTAACTTATTTCAAACTGGAGGGAAAAAAATGAAGAATTTTGCCCTAGCTGGTTTGGCTTAGTGGATAGAGCGTCAGCCTGCTGACTGAAGGGTCCCAGGTTCGACTCCAGTCAATGGCACAGGCCTGGGTTGTGGGCTTGATCCTCAGTAGGGGATGTGCAGGAGGCAGCCAATCAATGATGTTTCTCTCATCATTTATGTTTCTATCTCTCTTTCCCTCTACCTTCCTCTCTGAAGTCAATAAAGATATATTTTTTAAAAAATGAAGAATTTCGCCCTGATCGGTTTGGCTCAGTGGATAGAGGGTCAACCTGCAGACTGAAGGGTCCCAGGTTCGATTCCAGTCAAGGGCATGTGCCTTGATTGCGGGCACATCCCCAGTGGGAGCCGTGCAGGAGGCAGCTGATTGATGTTTCTCTCTCATCGATGTTTCTGGCTCTCTGTCCCTCTTCCTTCCTCTCTGTGAAAAATCAATAAAATATATTAAAAAGAAGAAGAAGAAGAAGCATTTCAAGGTGCCATCAAATAATTCCTGCTGTTTTTATACAAAGCAGCAGGAGTTATTATGTTAAAACTAGAGGCCAGGGCGTGGGGCCCCACCAGTGCATGAATCCATACACCAGGCCTCTATATATATAAAAGCCTAAGCGACTGTTACAACCAAATGACCAGTCAACCAGTCACTATGACATGCACTGACCACCAGGGGCAGACAGTCAATGCAGAAGCAGCCCCCTGGTGGTCAGAGCACTGCCACAGCCAACCTTCCACGGCACCTCCCCCCAGCTGGCTGGCCCCCATTGGCCCCTGCTGCTAAACCATTATGGACCTGCTTCCGGGTTGGGGTTTTGTATGTAGCAGAGCAGCTGCCTGGCTGCAAACTATTGAAAGTCAGCCCTTGACGCAGGGTTTGTCTTACTCCCATCCTTTCCCTTCCCCAGAGGCTGCCTACCCGCCAAAGTGGTGACAAGGGAAGTGGAGGGGAGGTAGGGAACTGCCTCCTTCTCTCTCTTTCCTGGGGGCTGCTTGCTCGCCCGCAGTGGTGGTGAAGGAGGGGAGTGAGGAGGAGAACCAACTCCTCCTCTCCCTTCCCTGGGGGCTGCTGGCCCACCACAGTGGTGGCATAGTGGCAAGGAGAGGAGGGGATGAGCAGGGGAACCACGTGGTGGCAGGGTTCCGACAGCAGCATCCAGCATCCATTCCTTCTGCACTCAGCCCGGTGACCATTGCCTCCTCTCCTAACCACACCGGGGCCTTTAGGCCTGGACTGGGACAGGGAACTGGGGGGGGGGGAGGCAGTGGCAATGGACATGGCCCTTTCCCATCGGGGCTGAGGGCTGGCTCCATCCTTGGAGGCCAGTGGCCAACCTCCCACAGTCCCCCGTCCACCGCTCCCACCAGCCAACCTCCTGCAGTCTTCCCACCCACCCCCCATATATGAATTTGTGCACCAGGCCTCTAGTATTCATAGATCTTTAATCTCTTCCCTCCCTCCCCCCTTCTCCCTTCCCTTTGAGATTCATCAGTCTGTCCCATGTTTCCATGCCTGTGTATTAAGCGTCTGCCCGCTGATGGTCAGTGCACATCATAGTTATCGGTCAAACGATTGCTTAGGCTTTTATATACATAGATTATAAAAAGGGATTATTTTCTGATATTTTGTTCCCAGCAAGTTCCATTCAATTAGTACTTGGTTGAATAAGCAAGAGACTATTTCTCACCACAATCTATTGCCAACTATCTGCCCACTACATTCTTATTAGCTTATCTACATGTAAAATTCAACTAAATGTCAGTGGAGTAGAAGGTGAGAATAAAACACTCACAGAGTTTGCCTAAGTATTTGTCATCCATGGAACCTTCTGGAAAGGAAATGCAGCTTTGCTTAGTTTAAAACAAATCCACTATTTCTCCAAACCTGATTACAATCAGTAAATAAACCATCTTGTTTACAGCATGACTCTGCTTTGGGCTTTAGAGAAAACATACAGAATATAGCAGGAAAAAATGACCTATTACGTTACAGTATATGGTACAAAAAGATAGGACTCCCCAATATTGTCCTTAGACTTAAAAAGTGTATTGGTGTGTATTATACTTTCATTATAAGAGAGGTAGACGGCAAGAAATCTCTACTCAGATGTCATTTACCAAGTTAAAAATAAACAGTATGACAATCTTCCATGAACTGAAATTAACTTCCAACAGAAGCTGCCATCAAGAAAAGATAAAATTTAGAAAACAGTTTATTATGAGACTTATCTTTCCAGGATTAGCACATAAAGTAGTTAAAGATATACGAATTTGTCCTTTTGTGTGTGCATCGAGTTGGCTACATGCTTTTATTATACATGAGTCTTAAAGTCTTAGGATTAGAATCTACTGAATGATTATTTTCAAAGAACTGATTTGTGGTATAGCCATGCCAGCTGTATAGAGAACTTCCATTAAACAACAGCAGCAAAAATCTGATCACTCTTTGGTAATAGTCTAAAGGTCTCACAGATCCTGACAGACAAGACTCATGTCTGACTCCACTGTGGCTGAGGGTTTCTGTGGGCAGGCGTTGGGCTTGCTAGGTCTGGGTGTCACTAAGTTTGTAGCTACAAAATAATCTTTTGAATGACATTTGCATACAAATGCTGGGTGCTAACACTTGACACTGAATAATGAGGAAACACTCCATTCCAGCTGCCTCTTCAGCACAGGCTCTCTCCGACCTCTCTGGCTACTCTCTCTCAGAGTCCTTTGCTGGTATCTCCTTCCAACTTCTAGCTAATGGTGTGCCCTACACTCAGCCTCCTGTTGTCTAATTGGTGACCTTCATGTAACTTAAATGAACATTTCAGCCTTCATATCCATCTAAGCTCCAGATTCATGCATTTAATTAATCGCCTGCTGGACAGATTTCACTTGGATGTCCATTGGCCATATCAAACTTAAAAATGAACCAGCAAGCCCTCCACATCTGAATAAGAACTGTACCACCAATCACCCAGTTACTCAGACTAAAATCATTCAGTATGTTCCATCAGTCCCCCATCTACAGTATAACTCAAATTCTCTCACGCCTCCCCATCTATTACCACACATCCTTAGTCCAAGCCACCATTGTTTCTCGTCTGGACAATAGCTATGGCCTCCTCACTGGTCCTCCTGCCTCCATCCTTGCTCCTGACAATCCAATTTCCACTTAGTTGTCAGAACAACCTCGCTAAACCTATAAGTCAGATAACAGTCAGTATCTCCTCCCTTAAAAAGCTCAGGGGGCTCCTGTTATACTAACTAGACCCTCTTCACCCTCAGTTCCTGCATGCTCCTCCGTCTCACTGGACTTCCTCCTGTACCTTGCACAGTCCTGGGTTCAGAAACCTTGCTCTTAACTCTTCCTTCCCCTTTGCATTCTTAAACCGCAGATCTTCACTTGGCTGCTCTTTATCACCCTTCAGATCTTAGCTCCTATTTTCTCTTCCTTTTCAGCATCCAGGATCCTAACTAAAGCAGCCCACACCACCCTGGCATCACTCTCTACTGCATTACCCTATTTGGTTTGCTCCAATTAATTTGCTCCCAACCAATCAAATGAACCACTACAATGAAAGATTTTAAGACAAGCTACATAAATCCCAAGACGGAATTACATGCAGGCAAACCTGCTGCACTTCATGAAGGGTACCTGGATAGGACACACACTTCACAACGGAAAACACAATGAGCCAGCTTTGCCATGGAGGCCTTCACGTGGAGCAGTGCGAACTGCTAGGAGCAGAGCAACTAAGAACTTACCACATACAAAACCAACAGCAGATGATTCTCACATTTTTATAGTTAAAATTTTTTTAAAAAACTCAAACCACCAGAATTCCTACCAGGGCTGTTGAGAGCAAACTGTCTGTGAACCATATGGCCTTGTCTATTAATACATTTGACCTGTTAGCCAACAACTGTTCCCCTGCCAGGACGGAAGGTTACTCTGGGAGATGGAGGAAAGCAGAAGACCCTTAAAGGTTCAGGAGATGAGCACCAGGGTGTTGGGAAGGTGGAAAGTAGTCATCACCAGGAAGAGGTCATCAAGGCGCAAACTGATAACGATCTCTAAAACCAAGCAAGGATTGTGACCAAAGGTGGCCAGTGATTTAAATGACTTTATTTCTATCTTTATTAAGAAACTGAAAAAAAGAGCCTTAAATTTCCACTGCAAGTTTTAAACTCACTCTGTGGAATTATCTTTAGACCCTGTGGAGTATTAGGAAGAGGAACTGACTACTGAGAACAATCGTTAACTCTCTGCCTAGGTGTCAGTGTGACTTCCATTCCTGAAAGTACAGGAGAAAAGCTTTCAGCCTATTCTAACCACCAACTGTCCACCAACACCATCACCAACCACTGTGGGTCCAAACACTTTTATGTTTTCATTTACTTGAATTTTCACAGTAACTGTGAGGTAGCTATTATTATCACCATTTCACGAACTGGAAAACTAAGGCCCAGTCACATGATCAGTTATATTACTTTGGGGAAATAACTTTAAGGCTCTGGTTTCAAGTGTTCTTTCTTTAAACTCTGTTGTTTCCCTAAGTAGCTTATGATTTATTGTAAAAGTAGGAGGCATACAGAACAGCAGATGCTAAGACTAATATGAAAGATTAAAGCAAGTGATGCATGAGGTAACAAAAGACAGACACCCTACTGGCCTATATAACAATCAAGCAAGTGTTAACCATGATGAAGGTGGCACTGACATGAAACCAGTGAGGAAAGAAGGGCTTAATCTAAGATCTTAATCTAAGGGAAGAAGGACCCAGGATGTCAAGAAAAAGGTGGCTGTGCACACAGCAAGCCTTCCTGGCATCAGATGAAAGACTCGCTATTAGAAGTTGAAGTTATTAAGAAAAATTCTAGAATTTTTCAGAGCCAAAAGGCCCTTCAAGGCCATCCTAAACCAACATTATGTTTTACAAATAAACAAATGAAATCTGGAGGGGGTAGATGGTTTGCAAAAAGTCACCCAGCCAATTAGGTAGATATCAAATCTATGCCTAGAACCCTGACCTCTTGGCTCCCTATTTGGGCTTCCAGAAGTTCTGGCTTTAGAATCAACTGCAATCTCCCCAGACATCAAGGGAACAACAAGCATAAGTCTCTGGTATTTTTTTTTTTCTGCTTTCCTCCCAATCAATTCTAAATTATTTCCAAATATGTAACTGACTCATTCAATACGTGAGGTCATTGCTATGAGAACTGGAGTAATACAGCTGAAGAATTAGAACCCCAGCTTGTAGAGTTAATAGGAAGTTTAGGGTCAGCCCATCCAACCTCCTCTCAATGCACAATGCCTGTCTCCATGGCCTGACAGGTGATGGTGAATGTGCCCAAAACTCAACTGAGCTCTCATTATCAGAGAGCTGTGTCCTTGTGTTGATTCTAAATGTGCCTCCCTGAAGCATTAGATCTAGGATTGTCCTCCAGAACAAGACACCTCAGGGCCAAAGACCTGCCTACATCCACATAGCAACTTTGTCTCACTTGGGGAACTAAGTATTCAACCTCCAAATTTATTTTATCTAAAAGAGAAAGAGAAAGACTTTTTTCCTAAAAGTTGTATGGATTTGTCTTGTCTTGAAGAACTCCAAGGATGTGCAAGTTTAAGCCATCAGTAAAGCATTATGTTTGTTTGCACAAGAAGAAATTAAATAAGATAAATTCAGAGACCATGAAAGGCTTTTTGGTAATAAGCTGACAGAAAGTTTCCAAAACATTAACTGAAAAGCAGAAGTCCTTGGGTTGAAATTCATTATCAACACAAATATCCTGCCAGAAGTTTTGTTTTATTTATTGAAATTTCATTGCTTTAATAAAAGTGTTCAATTCAGTGGTTGTCAAAATATTCACAAGATTGTGCAAATGTCACCACCAATACCAGAGCATTTTCATCACCCCAAACAGAACCTGTACCCACAAACAGTGACTCCCCAACCTCCCAATTCCCCCAGCCTTGGGCAACCACTAATCTACTTTTTGCCTTTATAAATTTGCCTGTTCTGGACATTTCATATAAATTGAGTTATATAATATATAACTTTTTGTGGTTTCTTTCACTTAGCATAATGTTTTCAAAGTTGATCCTTACTGTATTATGAATCAATATTCATTCCCTTTTATGACTGAACTAGAGGCCTGGTGCATGAAAATTCATGCACTGGAGGGAGGGTTCCTCAGTCTAGCCTGCCCCCTCTCACAAGTCTGGGAGCTCTCAGGGGTGGGAGGCGACCCAGTGATCAGGGGAAGGTGATGCCCCATCACACCTCTGCTGCTGCCACTGCCAGAAGCACCAGCCTCAGCTGGTCCTGGTTACCTGAGCTTTGGGCGGCCCTGGGTGGCTGGGCAGCCACCATCTAAGACTTGCCTGTGCCTCAGGCCAGCTCTGGGAGGCTGGGGGGTTGAGGGGACTGGGTGCCATCATTTTTGAGGGCGTGGCAGTCAATTAGTATATTCCCTCCTTATTGCTATCTTTGAGAGTGGGGCAATCAATTAGCATATTCCCTCCCTATTAACTGTGGGCACCACCATCTTTGAGGGTGGGGTAGTCAATTAGCATATTCCCTCCTTATTGGCTGTGGGTGCTGCCATCTTTGTGATGGTATGAGGGTCAATTAGCATATTCCCTCTTTATTAGATAGGATAATATTCCATTATGTGCATGTAACACATATTATGTATCCATTCATCAACTGATGGACATTTGGGATGTTTCTACTTTGGAGCTATTATGAAGGCTGCAGTCATATAAAAGTTTTTCATGTGGATGCATGTTTTCATTTCTCTGGGCCTATATCTAGAACTGGAATTTGGGGGCCATAAGGTAATTCTATGTTTAACTTTTTGAGGAACTGACAAATTGTTTTCCAAAGTGGCTATACCATTTTAGGTTGACACCAGCAGTATATGAGGGTTCCAATTTCTCCACAACCTTGCCAACACTTGTTACTGTTTGTTTCTTTATTATAACCACCCTATTGGGGTATGCGGTGGTATTTCCCTGTGATGCTAACTTACATCTTGGGGGAAGTTTTTTAAATTGATATTTAATATACCATAAATTGTGTTTTTATACACACATTATGGATATAGAGATATCTCCAACCATTTTAACACACTGTTGTGCTATTATCTCAACATTTATAAAATGGCCTAAAATAAGAGAATCATCTTATGGAAAGTAAGTCATACACATTCATGTGTTTTATGAGAGAGGACAGTGAACCAGGAGGAGGGGACTTAAAAGAGATTTCCGATAAGGTTTCTGTGCCCCTCACTGCAGTAACCAATACTGAGTGTTGCCCAAGGAAGGCAGAAATGAATTCAAAGGCACTTAGGTATCATTCCCACCTCTTGGAGGCTGCTTCCCCATCTGTAAAACTGAGCCAATAATATCCACAATGCAGGCCTCCTGTGAGGATTAGATGTGCTCATGCAAGCAAATGAAGGACCTAGGGCAGTGCCTGGTGTGACAGAAGATGCTCAAGATATGGTCAGCACAATTTTGCAATAAGAAATTTGGACCAATTTATACCAGGTATTTATTTGTATTATAAGGTACTGACTCAGAAGGTTGGCATGCCAGAGCCCTTATAAGACCCAAGTACCAAAGCATCCCTTGGGCATTTTCTGGCCCACAGGTCTATGACTCATGAGCTGGGCTCCACTGAGCACAGGGCCATTGAATTTCTGAAGGTCCGAGCGAAACTTAGCCGGCTCCAAGGCCATCCTATACATGCTTTAAAAATAAATAAAATATCTATATCAGCCATAAAGCTTGTTCAAGAAATACAAGGAGCTGCATCCGTATCGGCCACAGAGACTCACCAGCTTTGCTATTACAGCTTTGGAGCTTCCTGGAAACTTCTGTGTTAATACCAACTACAAACCGGAAATAGATGCTTCCTGGGTCCTGACCATACACCCTTTCAATCATCACCATTTCTTCGCAGGCCAGCCCCACCTCCAACACCCGCATCTCTTTGTCTGGCTGCTGGAGCCCAGTCTATGGCCTGCAGGTGCCAGGACCTCCCAGCACCAACCCTGCAGTCCTCAACCAATGACTGATAGGAAGTGGGATAAACACTTTAGCTCCCTCACCCAGGAGTGGAAGTGGAGGGGGTGACTCTGGCTCCCAGAGTTCCCCACCGGGAAAAAACTCCCATTGCTCAGGGTGGTAACTGGTGTGATGTCCCACCCCAACTTGGTTCCTTCACTTTCCTGCCTCACTTCTCCCTTCATTGGTGTTTCCTGGATCCGCCTCCCCAAGAAGCTTGCACTTGAATCCCAGTCTCAGTATCTGCTTCTGTGAAGCCCAGAGTAAGGCAAAACCCTAGATGTTTTTCAGTCTTCCATTCAGTAGGTCCTAAGAGATTCCAGATTGTTGAATCACTTATGGAGCCCTCATTTGGCTGATGTCCACAGAAGGGGGTGAGTGAAAGAAAATTGAAATCCTTGTTAAAATTTAACAAGCTGTGAGCTTGGGACACTGGTCTAGAAAAAAGGGTACCTTTTTCTTCATAAAAGAGTGCTGGTCACTTGCCAACCCTTGGGCCCAGGGGGCCACACCTGCCCAGATTACATAGGATTGCTGTCAGCTGCTGAAGGCCCTGGCCTACCAGAGTGCCCCACGTACAGGTGGGGTAGGGGCTCAATCTGCAGATGGTGATGAGGATTCACACCTGCCAGAGGAGCACCTGGGAGATCAGACACAGGAGAGCATGAACTGGTGCTGGGTGCTGGGAGGAGGAAGAGAATCCATACTCACTGTATCTCTCTAGTGTGTCAGAAACTTTACTAGCTGACCGTTCTTGTTCCCCGCCTCTAAGATTTCAGCAGTCACAGGGCTGCCCTCTCTTCTTATCCCTTCATAACTACTTACCCCACACTCACCTTCCCACTCCTCTGGAGCTGGCCTGCAAATCCCCAGAACCCACCATGCGGAAGCACTCCAGACCTGACAGTGACCACCAGCTCTTTCCTGTCACTGTTACATCCTCTCCCAGGTTCATCAATCTATAAAGAGCTGCACAAGGGAACCTTATGGCCAAGCAGCCTGCTTTGTCCCATCAGCCGAACCCTCCACTCCAGCTCCATCTTCTAGCCACTCACTGCCTGCCCCCAACTGCGCTGGGATGACTCTGTGACGGGGTCTATAAATACTAAGCCAGAGCTGGCCCCAGACACTCCCATTCCATTGCCCACAGGGAAGGCACTGGTGCCAGTTCTAGCCAAAGCCAAGGCTGCTCCCAGGAGAGAAACTGATGTCCATAAAGCAGCAATTGCTCCTACGGTGTTGCCACGGCAATGCCAACCTCTGCGTCTCAAGAATGGACAAAAGTAGCACAGAAGAATGAACCTTGCAGGAGGAAACCAGGCTAGAATTCTCTCTTTCCTGCCAAGAGTCTTGCTGTGGGGACACACAAGCACTGTCAAGACTGCAGACATCTATGAACAACCACTCTGGGAAGGCAACCTGCCCAAGAGATAATGAAGAAATTCAGAAACACTGCCTGGCTAATAGGCAACATGAAGACAAAAGTGTTAAAGAAATTAATGGAATCTGTGTTTCAAAAATACGATTCTTATTTATATATGACTAGGAGCCTGGTGACAATATATTGTGCACTAGGGGGGAGGGGGGGGGTCCCTCAGCCCGGCCTGTACTCTCTTACAGTCTGGGACCCCTCAGAGGATGTCCACCTGCTGGCATGCCTGGCCAGCCTGGGTGAGGGGCTGATGGCAGTTTGCAGGCTGGCCAAGCCCGTCCCGCCCGTCCCGCCCGCCCTGCCCACCCCACACACCCCACGGCCCGCCACCCGCCTCCATGGTTGCGCTGCAGGCCTTCATCTTGGCAGAGTTAATTTGCATACAGCCACTCTGATTGGCTGGTGGGCATGGCTTAGGCATCCCAGAGAAATGGTCAATTTCAATATTACTCTTTTATTAGAGTAGATTTTTACCTTATATCAAAATACAAGAATCTCCCCCCACCCCATCTTTGCCCTTGAACTGCTCATTACCTTAATCTACCAAGATACAGGGATGCATATAGTCAGGGGAACTGGTTCAAATCCAGAGCCTCACCCTTCACATGCCTGTTTACTATATTTTCTGGGCCTTCCCTTCTCTGTAAAGTGAAGGATTATCTCTTTCTATGGCACAATAATGTGCAGCACACGGGTTATGGCTGTTCCCCATAAGAGTGGCTTCTATAGTATCTTGACCACACACAGCACGAGAGAAGGTAAACTGGACTGAGCCCAGTGTGCTGCATATTTAGAGAAATGAATGAAAATTGCTGATATGTGATTTCAGCAGATCAGGCTTCCTGCCAAGTCAAGGCTGAAAAGAAAAGAAAAAATCAAAGCTTCCTCACTGGAGAGGAGGCTGAAAAGCTGTTTCACTGAAGGGAGAACGTAGGACTTATTCAGCACAGACAACACTGTGCCTGCTTCTGGGGCATGTCGCCCAGTGGTAGCGTCCTGGCTCAGCTCTGTGCCATCCAGGCAACCTGTCACTCTGCAAACCTCTCTCAGTCACACGAAGACTCAGGTGGCACCTCGCCACAGAAGCCACATGATCACACATATAAAAGTTCTCTTCTCTGTAGTTAAAAAACGAAATAGAAAAACTTTTGCCTAGAACTTCACTTGGCTAGGTATGGTACATATAGAGGCTTCTGATAAACTGCAAATATTTACTACAAACAGAATGCAAAAACACTGGGGCTTTTTTTCACCCTGCAGAAGAGCTTTTAAAATTATAATTTTCCCACGTATTGAATAGCAATGTTGCTTTTATGGTAAGTTCAGGCCCTTGTCGCCATTTGTTTCTCAGGACTGGAGAGGCTGGGCAGGGATATTAGCTTCCCTTCCTGGGAATGAAGAATAACTTCATGGCCATGTGAAAGGCAACAATTTGAGCTGAAAGGCAACAGTAAGACCCAGAATTTCTGGTTCCCAGCTGAGCCTTGAACCCTTGACACCATATTGCATCTTATCACTGACCCTCCAGGAACATTTTTAACCCCAACTACAGGTTGTATAAGAATGCCACACATTTGGATTTAGAACATGACACAGTATAACCCAGAGTGCAATGACTTGCTTTTACATATTAACTCATAAAATAGCTCCCATAAATTAAAGAAAAAGTTGTCCCACAAGACAGGATAATTACATGAACCAAAACCAGCAAGGGTCATTAAGTCTGGAGTAGCTATGTCATGATTAGAGTCGAAGGTGGCTCCCCCATCCGATTAGAGCGCATTAGCGCTACAAAAGGAGAGCGTCTTGATGCAAATCTAAACAGCTCTTCCACAGCCACTAAGTCGAGGATGGATGGGCTGGAACTAGGCTACTCATGCTTCATACATCCCAGTCCGCAGAAACTCTGTCCTTGTCCAGGAAAAGAGAACTTTGAGCCACAGAGGCAGAAGTGGCTTTCCCACTGGCAGATGAAGTACCTGGGCCCACCAAAAAAAATTCTTTAAAGATCTGGTATTACTAAATTCAGCCACAATTGTGTAATCAGAAAAAAAGACTTTTAATTTTATTTGGAGGATATGGCACCCCATTGTTTAGTGCTTAAGATATTGGAAGAGTTGGGTGGCCACAAATAGGTGGAATTTAAAAAGCAAAAACCTCCCAATACTCTCTGCCCCTCTTTTCTGCCTCTCCCTCCTAACGTTTCAGAAGGCTATCATCAGAAATAGTTCTCTAGTCTTTTGCCAGGAACAGCAATTAGCTTATCAGAGTCATTAGTTAATAGAACAAAGATTTAAAACAACTGCTCATTTCTGAGTAGACAGTGGGGAGAGGGAGAACCAAGAGAGAACATCAGGGTGAGGCGGGGAGGGGAGCACAAAAGGCAAACGCCATCTCCTTCACAACCAGCCTAGGACAGGCCAGCAGGCAACTGTTTAAACCAATTACATACTCCCACTTTCGGCCCAACGACCAAGGGCAGTAAGTGTTTAATAGACGCCCACACTCAGAGATACCTGAGGACTGCCTGCTGGTACCTTCTTGAGAAGGGAGCCCTGTGTTCTTCAGTTCTTAGCCCACATTTCCTTCCAGCATCTCCCTTTCATAGCATGGTTTAAGAAAAGGAAGAAGAAGCCTGTGTTACCTTCTTCTATTTTTTCTTCTCTTTGTCCTCCCTCAAACTACTGCCCCATCTCTGCCCTCGGTCAAACCACTTGGAAGTCTGGTCTTCTCTTGCCTCTACTTCCTCACCCCTCTACCTTATATCCCACCGCTTAATTTTTGCCTTCATTCAGCTGCTTTCTGAAAGAGTTCCAGAGCCTCCTAGTCCTCAAATCCAGGACCTGTGACTGGCTTCAATGTCCTCAAAACTTACAAACCATTTAGAACTGTGCACCAGGCAACCTTGTTGAAACTGACCTGCTGTCTCCCCGGGCGCTGCAATCCATGCTCAGGACTTTCCTATATCCCTTCCTGTCACTAGTTATTACAGCCAACTCCTAATATAGCACATCCCAGCCCTCTCACCATACCTCTTCTCTTCTCTTTCGCACCTTCCTCTTCAGTACTCTCAAACACTCCTTTGGTTTCAGCCATAGCTCTGTGCCGAAGACACACACAAGTCTACCACTAACCCTGAGCCCCAAAACCATGGTACCAACTGTCTGATTAAAGTCTCTAACTTGATGTCCCCGAAAACTCTAAACAATGTATGTTGAAGAGGAAGCCTTTCTCCTCCTCTCCCTCCACCTTTTCCACCACTGTCCCCAGTCCTCTAAGGTCAGAGCCACCTTGCCCATAGTCCCTCCCCACTGTCAGTCAGTTACCACAGAATAGTGGTTCAGTTCTCTGGTCTACCTCTTGCTTTGCACCTCAATTATCCTTATTACTTTTTGTGCAAGTAAACTGCTTGTCTCTCCTCCCTCCAGTGCATTCTACATCCTTTCCCAAATCCATCGTCTTTTGGCCCACCTGCTAAAAGATGGCTCTGTCACTTGTGAGAAAGCCCTACTGTATATCGCTCCCTAGTTAGATGCCTTCAACAATACAAAACCCGTAGGGCAACCCCCGCAGTGGGTCCCTCCCCACCCAACACTCCAGTGCCACAGGCACAGCGCCTTTCAGGCAGCTGCCTCACTGCTCTAACTATTCCCTCTAACTGGAATGGCACCTTGACACCTTTGCCTTGCTATCTGTCAAATCACTACCTGTTCTTTAACACTCATTCCAAATGCCATCTCTCCCAAAATGAAGCTCTTCTGGATAAATGCTCGCTGTCACAGGTTCTCTCTCTCTCCCTCTCTCTCTCTCTCCCTCTCTCTCTCTCTCTCTCTCTCCCCCTCCATCCCTCCATCCCTCCCTCTCTCCTTCCCTCCCTCCCTCCCTCCACCCCCCTGCCTCCCTCCTGCTCCTTCTTTGAGTTTGCAAGCACTCTGATACAACTGCAGGAGGGCTATGATCACAAACTATGTCATAATACAAATTGTTTATCTGAAGCACCACTGAGGTCAGAAACTAGGGGAGAGGGATAGCGTATTTGAGTGACTCACCTGCCATACCCTACGCTGCACCTGGATCATAGATGTCTCACAACCACTCTCTGATAATGTAACTATCACTCTTGGCATTTTACAAGTGACAAGGTCAGGTTCAGAGAGGTCCCTGACTTGTCCAGGGTCACAAGGCCCATATTATATTTGCTGAACATGGTGGTAATGAGAACCAAAGAATAAAAGGCATAAAAAAATCACTTTACAAATTGCAAAGCACTATACACATATTTGTTTTTATCATTAAAACTTATATTAACCTTTTATAGATATTTAGTTAAGAACATGTTTTCTATCTTACCCATCTTTGGATTCACTGCATCATCTGTGATAGTTATTAAAAGTTTAAATCATTGTTTAATTAAATTGGATTTCTGATACCATGTCCTGAATTAATAGTATTTTTGAAAATGTTTACACCAAAATAAAAGTTGCCATTTATTTTGCAGGTGCAGGTGTCAGGCATAGATGATCTCTGATCTCCACCGCAATGCTAGAAGATTTGTATCACTGTCCTCAAGTTATATATTGGAAATAAGAGTTCAGTGAGTAACAGTCACACAGCTAATGAGGCGCAGAGGCAAGAAGATCTCATTTCAAAGCTCACGATGTCCCACCCCTGCAGACTCCAACCACAAGGATCCAATTTGCCCAGACGCTGTCAGAATCCAACAATGTTCCTACATTGGAGGTGAGTCCTGTCACTTACGAGCACAGAATCATTTTCCTTCTTATAGCCATGAGTACCACATGCTCCCTCTCAAATTCCACTCAGCAGCACCACATCCTCACGAACCTGGCATAGTCAGCACCCCCCCTCTTACCCCCTCCCACACAGCTGAGCGATTTCACACATCCTTACAGACTGAGACACGCCCTTCTTCCTGCTTTCTTCAACAAATACTGATGGGATCCTTCCCGTCCCAGGCACTGGGAATGCAGCAGTGATGAGACAAGAGTCCCGTTTTTATGGAGCTTTCATTCCAATGCAGTAGGAGGAGACAGGCAGTAAGGAACCAAATCATAACCAAGCTGATTTCTCCTTGTGTTGGGATGTGGTGGAAATAAAGAGGGTCAGGAACGGTGGCTCTGAGCATGTAACACCAGAGCAGAGGGTTGGTGTTTGCCAGCCATGGGAAGAGTGAGGGCAGAGTGCTCCAGGCAGAGGTCAGCGGAAAGGTGCAGCCTCAGGTTAGGAAGCTCGCAGGTACTAAAACATGGTCAGATGTAATGAGAGAGAGCAAGGAGCTGGACGGCAAGAGCTGATGGAGGAAAGCCAGGCAGAGGCCTGGTGCTGGAAAGCCCTGTTGTACATCCTTATAACATTCTTTTAAACAAAGGAAAGGCCTAATTGGGCTTCTGCTTTAAATAGTACTCTGGCTGCTCTGTGGGGACTTGGTATTTGGAGAGGGAATGTGAAATAAGACAAACATGAAGACCAATTAGGAGACCATTCAGAAGTCCAGAAAGATATGAGGCAGCTTGGATTTAGGAGAGGGCAAGGGAGATGGAAAGAAGAGGTAGATTTGGGGTACAGTTGGGAGGCGGGCCCATTCTGCAAACAGGAATGAAAAAGAACCACATGTAAAATACCTAAGAAAAAACTTCACAAAGGATGTGAAGGACCTACATACTGAAAACTTACAAAGCATTATTAAAAGAGATTGAAAAATGACACAAGGAAATGGAAAGATACTCCATGTTCATGGATTGGAAGAATCAACATAGTTTATATGGTCATATTACCCAAAGCAATATACAGATTTAATGCAAGCCTCATCAAAATCCCAATGTCATTTTTTAAAGTAATAGAACAAAAAAAAATCACCAGATTTGTGTGGAATCACAAAAGACCTGGAATAGCCAAAGCAGTCCTGAGAAAAAAGAACGAAGCCAGAGGTATCACACTGCCAGACTTCAAATTATATTACAAAGCTACTATAATCAAAACAGGATGATATTGGCAGAAAAGCAGACAGTCAGACCAATTGAACAGAATTGAGAGCCCAGAAATAAACCCACATGTATAATGGGCAAATAATTCTTTATAAAGGAGCCAAAAACACACAATGGAGAAAAGAAAGGCTTTTCAAAAATTGGTGCTGGGAAAACTGGAAAGCCACATGCAAAACAATGAAACTAGATTACAGTTTATCCCCATGTACAAAAATTAATTCAAAATGGATTAAAGTCCTAAACATCTGAGACAATAAATTGTATAGAACAAAACGTACAGACTGATAAACTTTGGACCTTGGACTTAGAGAACATTTTATGAATTTGATTCCAAAGGCAAGGGAAGTAAAGGCAAAAATAAATAAATGAACTAAAAAGCTTCCGCACAGCAAAAGAAACCAACAACAAAACAAAAAGGCAACCAACTGAATGGGAGAAGATATTTGTAAACAACAGCTCTGACAAGGGGTAATATCTAAAACATAAAGAATTCATACCATTCAACACCAAACAAATAATCCCATTAAACATGGGCAGACACTTTATCCAAGAAGACATATAAATGGCCAACAGACATATGAAAAGATGCTCAACTTCACTAGCTATTAGGGAAATGCAAATCAAAACCACAATGAGAGACCACCTCATGCCTATTAGAATGGCTATTATCAACAAAACAAGTAATAACAAGTGCTGGAGAAGTTGTGGAGAAAAAGAACCTGCAATTCACTGCTGGTTGGAATATAAACTGGTACAGCCACTATGAAAAACAGTATGGCAGTTTCTCAAAAAATTAAGAATAGAGTCTCCAGTCTCCATATGACAAAGCAATCCCTTTTCTGAATATCTACACAAAAAAATTCAAAAATATTTATTTGCAAAAACATATGCACCCCTATATTTTTTGCAGCATTATTCACAGTGGCCATGACTTGGAGACAACCAGTGTCCCTCGATAGAGGACTGGATAAAGAAGATGTGGGACATATATACTACACCTATCTACTACTCCACCGTAAGAAAAGATAAAATGCTGACATTCGTGACAACATGGATGGACCTTGAGAACATTATGCTTAAGTGAAATCAGTCAGTCAGAAAAAGCTAAGAATCATATGAGTTCACTCATATCTAATCCTATCTAATAAAAGAGTAATATACAAATTGACCATCACAAGATGGCTTCCCCCATGTGGTCAAAGATGACCACCACAAGATGGCCAGCAAAGGAGGGCAGTTGGGAGGGACCCAGGCCTGCAGGGGAAGGAAGTTGTGAGGGACCCATGCCTGCAGAGGAGGACAGTTGGGGGGACCATCCTGGCAGGGGGAGGGCAATTAGGGGCAATCAGGCCGGCACAGGAGCAGTTAGGCGTTGATCAGGCTGGCAGGGGAGTAGTTAGGAGCAATCGGCAGGCGAGAGGTCGGGAATCAGCAGTCCTGGATTGTGAAAGGGATGTCCTCAGGGGGGTCCCAGATTGGAAAGGGTGCAGGTTGGTCTGAGGGATACCACCCCCACCCCACTCCGTGCACAAATTTAGTGCACCGGGTCTCTAGTCTAATCTAATTAAAAAAAAAAAAATAGTACTATGCAAATTGATTCTCACTCCGTTACACCTAAACCACCCCCACCAGCCAATCAGAGCGACTGTATTCAAATTAACCCAGCCAAGATGGTGGCCGGCAGCCACAGAGCTAGAGCAAACAGGAGGCTCCCATTGCACCAGCAATGGAGGAAACTGCCTGCCTAGGCCACTCAAGGCAACAAAGTTTCCATTATAGAAGCCACAGAGCTGAAGCAAACAGGAGGCTTTGACCAGCGATCGAGGAAAATGCCTGCCTAGGCAGGCTCTGGCCTCTGCTTAAGGCAACAAAGTTTCAATTATAAAAGATAAATAAATCCCAGAAACCTGATTCCAGCCAGCCTCGCTGAGACCTTGGGTCAATGGCAGCTGTGGCCAGCCTGCAAACAGCCATCAGCCCCTCACCCAGACTGGCCAGGTACCACAGAGGGAACCTCACCCTGATCCAGGACACCCTTCAGGGCAAACCAGCTGGCCCCCATCCATGCATCAGGCTTCTACCTCTATCCTATATAATAAAAGGGTAATATGCAAATTGACCCTAATAGCAGAATCACTGGGAATGACTGGTCACTATGACACACACTGCCCACCAGGGGGCAGAAGCTCAATGCAGGAGCTGCCCCTGGTGGTCAGGTGACTCCCACAGGGGGAGCTCTGCTCAGCCACAAGCCAGGCTGCCAGCTGCCAGTACAGTGGTGGTGGTGGGAGCCTCTCCTGACTCCTCAGCAGTGCTAAGGATGTCTGACTGCAGCTTAGGCCTGCTCCCTGCTGGCAAGTAGACATCCCCTGAGGGCTCCTAGGCTGCCAGAGGGATGTCTGACTGCCAGCTTAGGCCTGATCGCCTGGGGAGTGAGCCTAAACCAGCAGGTGGACATCCCCCAAGGGGTCCCAGTCTGCGAGAGGGCACAGGCTGGATTGAGGGACCCC
>PVJC01028666.1:0-22377 GCA_004026665.1 Murina feae
GGAAAGTAAAAATTATGAACAACAAATATATATCAACGAGTGAATCTAAGAATCAAGTGAATAAAAAATCTGATGAACAGAATAAACTGGTGAATAGAATAGAATCAGAGGCATAGAAAGGGAGTGGACTGACAATTTTCGGGGGTTAAGGGTGTTGGGGATGCGTGAAGAGACTGGACAATAACTGTACACCTATGGACGAGGACAATGGGGAGGCAAGGTCAGAGGTTGGGGTGGGAAATGGGAGGAGGGGAGCTATGGGGGAAAAAAGAGGAACAACTGTAATAATCTGAACAATAAAGATAAATTTAAAAAAATTAGTCAATTAATTTCTACTAAGTCTACTGACAACGCAAATAATCTGCTTTTTAAACAGTCGTCATCATTCATTTATTTAACAAACACTGGTCCTAGGTACTGTGCTGGGTACTGGGTGTGGCAGAAGGGAGACTTTGCTAGATTGCGTCCCAATTCTAAATCTCCTTGATCCTTACCCTGAAGAAGCCTACATCTAGAGGAGAAGGAATGGAAAGGAACAGATTGATAAAGGAACACCAGGAAGGTAAGAATCAAGGTGAGAAATGGTGCCTTTAATCTGAGGAGGGCAGGAGGGAAGAAGAGATAATAAATATGAGATATTAAAAAGTTGAGTGTAAGGGGGAAAGGCTGCTATTTAAGGGTTAAATTCGCATGGCCTACAACAACTGCCTTAGCATTTAGTGAACGATGTCGCTAAGGAACATTGCTTCCACTAACCAGACTGGTGGTATGTGTTTTTTTCTTTTCATGATTATAAGCTGAAAAGTCAATTAAAAAACAAAACTGCCATTTATTGGTTACTTACTATATAACAAGAATTATGCTGTTTTATAAATGTAGTTAGTTCTCAATTGTTCATTTACCCATTTATTTATGAATACAGATACTGATGCATTAAATTCTCATTTGTTCACTTACTCATCTATTCATTCAGTCATGAACAAACACACCATCTTTTAAGATTAGGCAACTGGAGCTATGAGGGTGAATCAGAAACATAGTCCTTGTGTTCAGCAGGGAGACCAAGACATGGCTGAGGCTTAGAAAAGAGCAGCACTCCAGGGTTTCCAGTGGAGAGCTGATCAAACCTAGGACACAGGGACTGTTTCCCCACAGAAATGACATTTGGGTCTTTCCTGAGACTTGCAGGTTGGGCGAATAGATGGTGTTAAAATCACCAAGAGTGGGGAATTATGCTCTAGACCAAAGGAACATGACCTGATCAATCTGAGTGAGGAAGTTCAGTCTTGACTGAGGTACTGAAAGAAGACCTTAATGTTGGAGCCCTGAAGAGGGAGCAGAGAGGAACCCACAGTGAAGTTAGAGTGAGGACACACCACAGAGGGCCTTGGCCATGCTAAGTGCAGCAAGAGGCCCCACAGGGTTTTTAGTCAGGAAAAGGATGTGCTCTGATGTGCACTTCTACATCACTGTGGGTGAGGGGGGAAAACAATAATAGGAATGGAAAGGCACAGAATAAGAAAATAATCCCTAATGGAAACAGGAATACAGACATTTAATCATCATATAGATGGTGAAGAGCAGGCACAGGGCCTGGGAAGCTGCAGGCTGAAAAGGAGGAGAACTTGCCCAGAGAAGATGGTGTTAGAGAGCTCAAGAAGGAAGACATCAACGGACTTGGTCACAGGTAAGAGGAGAGGGTCCAGTGGTACTATGGTACAGAGGACACTGGGGAGCTTAGTAAGAATAAGCTGGATGCTATGAGGAATACCACACAGGATGAGAGTAAGAGGAAACAGTGGCAAGGGGGGGTGGATGCAGACCACTTTAATTTGTCAAAGGAAAGAAATGATCAGAAGCAAAGACGAATTGGGGCTCTCAGGAGTTCTCAAAAGATGGAAGGGATCCAGCAGGTTTTCATGCCCTTGGAAAGAAGATCCTGGGTGGGTCCAGAGTGAGGGATAGCGCAAGGCCCCAGGGAGGAGATGTGTGGGATCCACTTGTGAGAGAAGGGAGGTGTGGGTGTAGAGCTTTGTGACCCTGGGGATACAAAGCTGTGCCTGGAAGTTGGCTGTTTCCTGGGGGTGTTGGAGGAAGTCTTCCTGAGTTCCAGGGTTGGAGATTAGGACAGAAAGAGAGTAAAGCCTATGGGTTAGTTACTGTGAGGACCCTGCCTGAGATAGTGACCTTCTGTGCAGTTACCAATCTGCCCATGCTCTTTTTCTCCTCAAATCAACCCCTCAAGGTGGGCAGGCAGTAGCTCTATTTTTACTCACACAAAAATAGGCTGAGAGATGTTGAGTAACCTGCTGGGGGCCAAAATAACTAATTAGCAGAGCTGGATTTGAGTCCCGATCTCCCTTTGGTTTTGAAGACTACTTTAACCTACCCCTCAAAGCTGTCAACAAAGCAGCTTCTCTAAACCTAAGTCAAATAAACAAACAAACAAAAAAACCGACCCTGGGGTAGTGATGTGCAGCAAGTAAGAAGGAATTTTAAAATGAACTCACACAGGAGCAGATGGAGTTCCAAAGAAGTTTAGAATTGGAAGTTGGGAGAGAAAAAGAGAAAACCTTTTTTTTTTTTTTAAAGACGAAACACACAACTTAAAATAGGAGTTGGGAAGCAATTCCATACTTAACAGTCTCGATGAACTTGACAGACAGCTGAAAGGCTTAAGCCATTTACAACAACCTTCACACTTCATGGGAGGAAATTAAGATTGATGTCTCAACTACACAAGAATAATTTAAAACAAAATCAAAGCTCTCCTAGACTATGGGAAATGGCAGATCCTAAACATCAAGAACACTGAATAATTCTTCTCCAGGGGAGTATAAGTTTTTTTGGTTAGACTATTTTATGAGTATCTTTAAGCTTACAAACATATCACAAAAGAGTACAAATAAATAATAATCATGGTATAGAGAGGTCACCATGCATCAGGTGCTGCACTGGCTCTAATCCTAATACGGGTGCCCCCAAAAATGTATACACACACTCTGAATAATTATAAAGGCAGTACTTATTAAAATACATTTCATTTTCAAAACTGAGCCATCAACTATTAAAGTGAGTATACATTTTTTTGGCCACCCTGTATATTATTCTGTATTCTGTAGTATCTTTAATATATTAATCTTAACATATTCCCTTTCATCTCTAATTCTACTTATACAAAATAGCCTTGTTTTGAATACTAATTTGAACAAATGGACAGGTTAAGTCACTTGCCTAAGTTACTGTGCTTGATGGTAGTAAATGGCGCTCCAGAGGAGTGCCTTTTACGCTCTGATGGCAGCACAGTGTGCAATAGGTTTTAAATTGTCATAGTATCACTAGACAATACCTATCTTTACAACACGGAACCCACTCTGATGTTTTCTATTCTGTTTCTTATTCCCTCCTAGTTTTATACTGGTGTCAACCAGCACTGATTTCCCGGCCCACTAATGGGCCCTGACCCAAAGTTTGAAGCACACCATAGCTCACTGACACCCACCTTTCGAATGGCATTTCTAGGCAACAACGTGCTTTGTGCTTTAAAAGGTTAATCAACAAAAGAACTTTCAGGATACAACCTATTCACCGATCGGAGTGCGCACGTAATGAACTGCTGGAGATAATAGTTGGGTCTGAAGTCAGAATTAAGCAAGGTTCTTTAATCTGGACTAGTTCTCGCTAACAAAGCTTTGGTTATCAGATACAAATACACACCAAATAAAAATATACACCTCATCCACGAAGACAATACTTTTGGACTACTTAACCTTGGCAGCTTGTGCAGCTGTGTATGAAGCACTGAATCCGCCACAATATTAATGCTATCGTAATAAAACATAACTTCACCATCTTTTTTCCACTTCCCGTAATCAGACTTACAGAAAGCTTGACAAGGCATCACATTTTCATACTGAAAGGTTTCAATAGTTGAAAGGCTTAAAGTCTGTTTATAAGCCAACCAGAAATGGCAGATGCTGTGCTACAATATTTGCACTTTCACTAAATGTCTCTCTGTGGATGTTTTGATGTTGTTTTCATTTGATAAAAGAACTTACACTTTCTGATTCAGCTTATTCATTAACCAACTGAAATCCCTGAGGAAAAGGAGAAGAAAAAATGAGAATGACAGGCCCTTATCAGCCAGGCAGGGCTGAGCTATCTCATGTGCAAGCTGAGTCATTACCCTTGGGAAGGAGGAATCAGTCACCAAAAAAAGGCCTCTCCCAATCCAGTAAGAAAGGAGTTACAGAAATTACGTATAAATTCCACACAGATGGGGTAATTCTGCTGTGATTCTCTAACCATTCCTTGCCACACCGCCACTCTGGAACCAGTCAGTGCTCTCATGATGGCACCATGGTGCTACCCTATCAACAAGAGTCCTCCTTCTGGGCCTGCCTTTCATCTCTTCCCTACTCCTCACCCCTGAAATCCATCTATAGATGTGGAACATCCTGAAATCTACATCAAATGTCCACTCACCATTTCAGTGTCTCAAAGACATCCTACATATGATCTGTCACCACCAAAAAGGTTTGAAAAAATGCCAATACAACTTCATTGAACACTTAGGCCAGCTGCCTCTGTGACCTCCTGGAACCCTAACTGGCACTGAGCCAGCCCTTTGTGGCAAGTAAATAGGGCAACAACAAAAGGAATGAATTGTGCTCTTCAGACTCCAGGTTGCCTTGAGACAATGAAATGTATTTGTTATAATTGGCAATGTTTGACTTCAGAAAAGAATTATACAGAAAGAGTCATACACTTTTTCAATGGGGAAATAAGTGAAGAATGATGAAGTTAGCCTTATTTTCTGCATCAATTTTACTCTTTCCCTTTGCTGAGATGATGTGCCCAACAACTGATTTATTTCTCTGGTGGATTCCATCTGTAGATTGTACACTAAAACCCTAAGGATTATTAAACCTCCCAAAAGGGCAGCACAAAACTGAACAAGAATTATTTTTTTATTTTAAAGTCCCATCTTGGCATTTAACACATTCATTCCACAATGGTACTATTTTTCGCCTTTTAAATTACCAAATTGCATCACTGTAGATTTCATGATTTTAGAAAAACTATGTCACCTCTTTATTTTCCTCACCCATAACTTAACTCCGTTAAGGAAGTTATGGGAGGCCATTGCTACAAGCAGTGTTCAGGTCTGAAATGAACACATTTAGGTGCCAAAGCAGCTTAAACAAATGAAGTGACATTTCTCTAGTCAAACAAATACTTTATACACAGAGGAGCAGGAGAAGAAAAGAAGAGAAAGAGGGAAAGTGGGACAGGGAGAAAGAAGGCAGGGAGAGCATGCCAGCATGAGAGTTTTCCCCATTTGATGAGTAAGTGCTTTTAGAAGGTGGCAACTCCCAAAATTCAGAGAACTAACAAGTTCTTCACCATTAGTGCACATTTAAAGAACCTGTGAAATTCTTTGCCAGCAGGAGAGTAAGGAAATTTTTTTAAAAAGTGATACTGACATTTTTTGCTTTCCTATCTTTTAGCTGTTAGTATCTCTAAGTTATTATAAATATTCATCTTATTTTCTACATCCTAAGGTGAAATTAATGTAGACCTTTTTTGTCTATTTGGGCAGTGCAAAATAAACTGGTTAGATTTTTAAAAGTCATGTCTTGAATTTGAAAACATTTACATACAAATATCAATACAATGGCAAGTGTTATAATACTGCAACATATTAAAGAATTTTGGGATATTTTGTAAGATTGTATCTTGAAATTCCCAATGATGTAAAGGTTTCCCACAATGTTAAAATACTCAACACAAATAAGGAATTTGAAGAACAACTTTGGAAAGTCAAGTATCTGCACAGTGTGGTACACAGAATGTTCAATAATGGAACATTCATGGATTAACCTGAGGTCCTATATCTAATGCCTCTAAATAAGTCTCATTTTAAAGCATGTAAACTCAAGTATGTCTGTTTAATGAATGAATTTACTTACCCTGCCTTTGCATAGATATTATGATTTGATTTTTTAATTTCTAATCTTCACTGGAGGATATGTTTATTGATTTTTTTTAGAAAGAGAGGAAGGGAGAGAAAGAGAGAAACATTGATTGGTTGTCTTCCATATGTGCCCGAACAGGGGATCAAACCCATAACCTAGGTATGTGCCCTGAGTGGACTTGAACCCGCAAACCTTTTTGGTGTATGGGATGACGCTCCAAGTGAGCCATCTAGTCGGGACTCTATGCTATAATTTTAACAGGGAAAAATATGTATATGTGACAGCAACTTCCCTGGGACACAGAAGTAAAGCTCCACAAACCACATTTTTCCAGTGAGCTCACAGACAGTGAGCGTCCCAGCCACTGATTAGGACAATTAGAGTCCTTCACCAACAGCAAAAGAACAAGCTGGGCTTGCTTCGAAGCCTACAACTTGACTCTTCTGCCAAAACCAAATTAGTGTCTAGAAAGTGCATGCTACAGACTCTGCTGCTATATAACAGACTTAGTGAGATAATCCACAGGTTTGAATCACAAATGAAATCATTTTGATATAAAAGGAACATAGTTTCATTACCTAATTCCCATCTTGATTTGGGAACCAACTGTCCAGCTACTACATTTAAGTAATATACAAGTGAGAACAGAAGAGACAGCAAATACTAAAATGCAGGCAGAGACATGAAAAATAAAGAAGGAAGTCGGCTGGCAGAGCCAAGTTTATCTGCTACTCCACCCTGAGTGTTCACAGCCAAGAGCTGATAGAGGGCCTTTTAGTAAAGTAGGTAGAAAAAAGCCCCAGGACTCTCAGGTTGCCAGGCAACATGCCACATTTTATTAATGCGGGAGCGGTGAGAATCCTCAGGGGGCTGGCTGGAATGCTGTGTCATGTGTTCTCTCCCAGGCTCACAGCTGGTCACCTCCCCTTGCACAGTCTCTCCTCATAAATATGTTCTTGCAAGACTGTAGGAGGAAGCAGCTACCTGAAAGTAAACTGAAAATCAAGGACAAGGAGCAAAATACAAGCCAACTGGGGCTTGTTCTTTTTCCAACTTAAGCCAGAGTGCAGCCAGAATTCGTGGCTGTTGCCAAAAAGAGCACAGGCAGACCCTGTGCTTGGTTCTCCAGAAGCCTTGACTAAATGCAATCTAGATTATACATAAAATAAAAATTTGACTGCTTCATTGTTTAAAAGATTTTAATTAACATTGTATGAGCAGAATGGCACAGTGGGATGTGGATGAGTGTGCACTTGGGGGTGAGACAGTTCTACCACTGGACTACCACTTCCCTTCCCTGGACAACTGCTTTCTTATCCTTGAGCTGAGGTGCTTTCCACAGTTCATTTCAGAGAAATCGAGCACTATGGAGCTGCAGCAGCATCGGGGGAGAGGGAATGGAGACTAACGGAGAAAACTGTTTATTCAAAATTACCCTTGGCCCTGGCCAGGTAGCTCAGTTGGTTGGAGTGTTATCTCACCATGCCAAGGTTGTGGACTTGATCCCCAGTCAGGGCATAAATAAGTGGAACAACAAATCGATGTTTCTCTTTCTCTCTCTGACCCTCTCTGTCTCTCTCCACACACACCTCCGCCCCACTTTCTTTCTCTAAAAATCAATAAAAACATATCCTCAGGCAGGTAAGGATTAAAAAATAAAATTGCCCTTTGAAAATTCCCTTCCAAGGCACCGCACTGGCCTCCAACACGTCCCTCCAGTGTTGGAGCACAATGCTGTTTCTTCTCTTTCACACCAGAGAAAAGATAATGTTACAGAACACAAACTCATGCGAGCACACATGGTTTCTAAGCAGTGGAATGCTCAAGTACATGCAGAATGAGAGAACTGATATTCACATGGGAATAGCAGATCCATATCTTCCAAATCATCTCCGACTCACTTGGACACCTGCTTTCACTGAGTGAAGTGACAAGCAAAACCAGTCTCACTACTGAAATAATAATTTCCCCAAAGGGGTAAATCTGAATTTACACATTGAATCAAACTTTTCTGATGCAACTATAGTTGGAACCTAGTGAATATGGGGTGGGCAAAAGTAGGCTTACAGTTGTGAGTATGCGAAAGAGTTGATTCTTGTGTTATTATTTATTCATTATTTCATTATTTATTTGTATTATAGCTATAAATCTACTTTTGCCAACTGGAAAGGTATGCCAATCCATACCTTTGTGCCTATCCTCTGATCATACACATCCTAGCTGGTTCTTTGAAGATAAAGAATGAGTTTTAGTACATTTTATATCACCAGTGATATTTCTCCAGAAGAGAACATTTAACAGAGCTTTCAAATAGACCTGTGCTTGTAATTACTACAAGCCACTGAATAACCATGGCTTAACTTCCCAGAGCATAGATTTTACTTGTGATCAAGGAGGAAAAGTTAAATATTTAATCTGGTCATTTAACACATTTTAATATTAAAATAAAATGGATGTACTTTAGAGTTGAATTTTTTAAATTTGCAGGAATGGTTTAAATAAAAGACTGCAGAGAAATTCCAACTTGTACCCCCTCTGCCACTGAGTCCCTCCCCACAACACCTGAGCTTTCCTAACTGCTCTCCTTTTGTGTTGGGATGCTTAGTGAAAGCTTAAGAATAACTTCCTCCCACAGACACAAAAAATCTCCTAAATGTTCAACAGCAAGGGAATAGCTAAATAATTATGCTATTCCTATTCATTAAAAATTATACTTTTCAATGGGATAAGTATAATATACCTCCTACAGAAGCTTGTAGTAATAAATATTAGCTGAAAGAGTGATCAAGTCTCCTTTCTGATAAACTGATAACATCAGAGAGAGAAGAAAAGCCCACCTTCTCTTCTTCGCAGCGAAGTGGTGAATGTAATGTCCTCAAAGAGTAGTTTACACAGACAATTTGTACTCTAGACTCACGATCGACACTCATGGAGCCATTAGGAGCTCTTTATGACTGAATGCAATCCTGGGAAGAAGCGACTGGTCTGAGAAAAGGAAAATGCAATATCTATTTTTCCAGCAAAGGTAACAGATATGGATGTATCATGTATAAGCAAGGGAAGAAGAGGGCAGCTTAAACTGAGCGGGTATGCTCTCAGAGTTAAATAAATCTGTCTGAAAGGGATTATAAGCCCACATACCTATAGCCACAATGGAAAGGTGAGAACGCTGTCCTTGAAGCTCACATCCTGGCCCTAATTCACTTGACAAGTACTTCTTGTCCCAGGGAAGTAGTCCCCTTGTATCAGTAAGCTTACCTATCAAATGGTCTGACTAGGTACGTTTTGAGCACTAGGGACACCTGCACTAGAGCTACAGTCATCAGTTCCTGAGGTTCCATTCCAGGTAGCGCACAATGTCAAATGCCATACACTCTACTACCCTTACTGTATAGAAGAGAAACCTGAAATCTGTTGAATGACTTGCCCAAAGTCTTATTGCTGCTATAAGGAGAATAACCGGCATTCAAACCCAAAGTATTTCAGTCACTCTACCAACCAAAGAAACTGATGTCAAGGAAACTACCATGCACTGGCCACCTACTCTGATAGCTGTTCTCTGAAGCAGGGAACGCAGGGCCCTGGTGTCAATTTTTCCTATATGCCTTCTTCAGCAGACAGGTCAACTGCCTGCTGAATGAGAAGGCGCTTAGAGATGCTCAATCCTTTGACCTAGTAATTTCTTTTAGGAAACCAGTATATAAAAGTAATCGGAAATGAGGACTAATTTTTAATGCACAAATATATTTGAAGATCAAAAATACAGGAGAAACCAAGATGGCGGCATAGGTGAACACCAGAATTGCTGCTGGACAAAACCATTTCAAAATCACAACGAAAAGAAAAAACGGACACCACCCAGACCCACAGGAAGGCTGGCTGAGTGGAAATCCTACAACTAGAAAGAGACGGAGACTCAGAGGAGGTGCGGAAATAAAGTGCAAAGGTACGGAGGCACGCGAAGGGGCTCGTGTAAAGGGCTGCCAGCATTTTGTACTGGAGGGAGGCACAAGCTCCCAACGGCTCTGAACTCCAGTCCCAGGTGAGTTTCTGGGGACTCAGAATCATACAAGGAGGAGTTGGACTGTCTGACACCGTATGGCACCTGGAGGAACTCCAGAGTGGCTTGAGAACCGGTGCCTCTTAGGGCAGGGCTGAGAAGCAGCCATAGCTGGTTGCTCCACCCTGTAGATTCCCCGAAACTCCACCCCACCCAAGCTGCACGCAGAGGCTTTTGCATATAAAAGGCTGGGAAGCCCCAGGCAGAAGCTAAAATAGCACTCTTTAGAGTTCCAAGAGACTGTGTACACAGTGGTCAGAGCGAAACCACCCAGTCTACAACACCTCAGACTCATAAGGGACACACTCAGGAAGCAAACTCAGTGAGCACCAAAGCCCCACTGAATCAAGTCTTGCCCCATAAGGGTGTCTCCAGCAGAGAAGTTCTCCCACCATAGACACAGCCGATTAAAGCCACTCTATCAATGCAGGGAAGCAGCCAAAATGCTGAGACAAAGAAACAGGTCACAAATGACAGAAATAGAGGAAAGCAGACTGGATATAGAGTTCAAAACCACGGTTATAAAGCTTTTCAAAAACATTCTAGAGACTGCCGATAAATTTAGTAAGACCCTGGAGGATATGATAAAGGACCAGCTAGAAATTAAGCATACACTGACTGAAATAAATAATAATATACAGAGATCCAACAGCAGACTAGAGGATCGCAAGAATCAAGTCAAAGATATGAATTATAAAGAAGCAAAAAGCACCCATCCTGAAAAGAACAAAGAAAAAAGAATCCAAAAATATGAAGATAGTGTAAGAAGCCTCCAGGATAACTTCAAACGTACCAACACCCGAATTATAGGGGTGCCAGAAGAAGAGAGAGAGCAAGATATTGAAAGCCTATTAGAAAAAAATAATGACAGAAAACTTCTCCTACCTGATGAAAGAAATAGACTTCAAGTCCAGGAAGTGAGAACCCCAAATAAGAGGAATCCAAAGAGGACCACACCAAGACACATCATAATTAAAATGCCAAGGGCAAAAGACAAAGAGAGAATCTTAAAAGCAGCAAGAGAAAAACAGTTAGTTACCTACAAGGGAGTACCCATATGACTGTCAGCTGATTTCACAACAGAAACAATGCAGGTCAGAAGGAAGTGGCAAGAAATATTCAAAGTGATGAATAGCAAGAACCTACAACCAAGATTACTTTACCCAGCAAAGCTATCATTTAGAATTGTAAGTCAGATAAAGAGCTTCACAGACAAGGAAAAGGTAAAGGAGTTCATCACATCCAAACCAGGATTTTATGAAATGCTGAAGGGTATTCTTTAAGAAGAGGAAGAAGAAGAAAAAGGTAAAGATAAAAATTATGAACAACAAAGTGACAACAAATACATATCTATCAATAAGTGAATCTAAAAATTAAGTCAATAAAAAAAATCTGATGAACAGAATAAACTGGTGAATATAATAGAAGCAGGAGCATCAAAATGGACTGACAATTCTCAGGGTGAAGGGAGTGTGAGGGGTGCGGGAAGAAACTGGACAAAAATCTTACACCTATGGATGAGGACAGTGGTGGGGGGTTAGGGCATGGGGTGGGGTGGGGTGGGAACCAGGTGGAGGGGAGTTACAGGGATTAAAAAAAAAAGAGGAACATCTGTAACCATCTGAATAAATATTTACCTTAACTAATAAAAGCGTAATATTGAAATTAACCGTCCCTTCGGGACGCCTACCAGCCAATCAGAGCGACTATATGCAAATTAACCCAGCCAACATGGCAGCTGCCACTCACGGAGTAAACGGCAGCTTCCATTGCAGCAGGAGTGAAAGTGAAACTGTCTGCACGCCAGCTCAGCTTATCCTTGCCTCAAAGCAAAACATGTTTGCAACAAAATAACAATCATAGAATCCTCGGGAGCTGAAGGAAATAGCAGGCTGGGCCTGCGTCTAAGGGTAACATTGTCTCATTATAGAAGACGTGAGCTGAAGCAGAAATGAGGCTTCTTATTAGGCCTCACCTTAAAGGAACAGTATCAATTATAGAAGATAAACCCCAGAAACCTGCTTCCAGCCAGCCTTGCTGGGACATTGGGTCAATGGGAGCTGTGGGCAGCCTTAAAGCCCCTCACCCAGGCTGGTCAGGCACACCAGCAGGTGGACATCCCCTGAGGGGTCCCAGACTGCGAGAAGGCACAGGCTGGGCTGAGGGACCTCCCGAGTGCACAGAGCGGCTGCAGGGCGGAACAGCGCAGGATCCAGGACCGGTGAGTGAGAAAGAGGCCGCAGGGTTGGCGGCCTGCTTGGTGGCTCCCCAGGCCCTTTGCGGGGCACCGGAGAGCGGGTAAGAGGTGGCGGGGGTTGGCAGCCTGCTTGGCGGCTCCTCAGGCCCTTTAAGGGGCACCGGAGAGCAGGTAAGAGGTGGCGGGGGTCGGCGGCCTGCTTGCCGGTTGCCCAGGCCCTTTGCGGGGCATCGGGGAGCAGGAAAGCAAGGCTGCACGGGCCAGGGTCCTGCTTGGTGGCTCCCCAGACCCCTTGGCGGCACCAGGGAGTGGAAAAGGAAGGCAGCAGCGGAACGGTGAGTGGGAAAAAGTCAGCGGCCTGCTTGGCGGCTCCTCAGGCCCTTTGGGGGCACTGGGGAGCGGGAAAGCAAGCTCTTGGAGGCTGGGGGCCTGCTTGGCGGCTCCTCAGGTCCCTTCCGGAGCAGGAAAAGGCTGGCTTGACCATGAGGCAGGGTTTTCCCTGCTTTCTGGTGGCTGGAGGAAGATGGGCAGTAGGCAAGCTTGGGAGGCAGGCCGCACCCAGCCCTGGCCACAGCTCAAAAAAGAGAACAACATGCAGGGGAGGGCAAGAGTCTGAGAGATCAACATAGAAGGGGTGCCTGCTCCAAGCCTCTACAGTGTGCCTGGGGGCAGGCCCCCAGCAGGTAGACACACACAGGAGGACTGCTCCGAGCCTCAGATGCGGCTGGGGGCAGGTCCCCAGCGACGACACACACACACACACACACAGAGGCGCCTGGCAGACTGGGGCTATCATAGGACATCCACTGAGGGGTTCCAGACTGTGAGAGGGGGCAGGCTGGGCTGAGGGACCCCCAACCCTCCCCCTGTGCACGAATTTCGTGCACCGGGCCCCTAGTTTAAAATATAAAATAAAATAAATACCAGATTTTTTAGTAGCTGGAGGGGGAAAAAAGCCTATAGAAGCTATTGTTTCAGGTAGAAATCTGCTTTATATGAACAAGTGCACTTCCCAACCCTTGGGGAGGCTTGTACATATTTCCCAATTCTTGAAGGAATAAACATTGTGACATTAAATTTCTTTAGTAAAGGAGAATATGGGTAAGTGTTCTTGTTCCTTCCGGTCTCTAAGAAATGGGTTTCACAACTCATCGGAGTTCACATACACAACTTATGCTAACATAGTCCCAACAGTTTTTCCATGGAGAGTTAGTTCTAAATCCTCACCCAGAGTCAACAAACAAAATACATCCCAACAAAATCATGACAAAAACAACTGATGAAAACACTCACATTCAGACAAGATTCCCAGACACCCACTGATTACTAAATGAACCTACTCAGTGTTGCTGCATGGCATTTCAAGCATTTCACAGCCTCAGACTCTTTCCCTAGAGGAGAGAACAGCCAAGTTAACCAGTACTATATTTTTCTATCATTTTCATCACTTCTGGAAAAGTATAAAAGCTGGGAACTCTACCTACTTCGGCATAATTAAGTGCCTATATAGAACCACAAATCCTGTAGGGATTTATAAAAAGTTGTCCTGAAATCACAAGTAAAGAAGAAAGGTTAGCCTGTATGACTTGAAAAGAGGAGGAAAAAGATTATCAAGGCCTTAAAGAGCAAAACAAACAAACAATGACTTATTTAAAAGGACAAATAATAAAACCCAAATAATGAAACCCAGAAATTAATCTGGACTTAGTTTCTTAATCTATCACTTTGCTTTTCCAAAGACCATACTGCACTTTAGGCCTAGGTCCCACTGACAACCACAGAAGCACAGAACAGGAGACCATCCAGCTACCACCATCCTCTGACAGGGTGTTTTGACTTTGCTGTGCAGCAATGTTTACCATCTAGCCAAGCTTCCTTTTGTGTTATGCTAAACTAAGACAAGAGAAGAAAAGAAATCTATGCAGATATGCAGATTACAGAAAATGTAGACAAGGGAGTCACAAAGGAAAAATATATTCGCCAATATCAAAAATTGTGAATGCCACCAACCACGGGGTTGCTAAATACAGGTAGTTTCTAGACTATTTCACCTTTTAAGGAGTCCCCAAAACACACAAAAATCAGATCACAAGTTCTTACTCTTCTATTATCTGTAATCTATACATATTTCCTTTAGTTTATCTTCCCTTATTTTAAAAAATTAAACAAAATAACAAATTCACTGCTAGCTCAAACCCTAAAGGACAGTTTGCTTATCTCTATGAGTTGACACAGGGTGTTAAGTCCAAGGCTCCATTATCTTTTAAAGGTCAAGGATGAGATAGGTTGGCCTGTTCTAGGGACACAGTCTACCCTTAACACACTGCTTAGAAATAAATGCTGTTGTTCACAAAAGAGAAGGAAAGAGAATCTAGACATATTAACACAAATCTATTCCAAATGTTGAAAAAACACCAAGCCACATCCTGTTTGATGGTTTATTAAAAAAATATTTTTACTTGGGAAATATTCAAACAGCAGACGAATTCCAACACCAGTCAGAGAGGGTAGCTAATAATACATCACACATAACATAAGCTTGAATCAATGCGCTGAAATCATGACAAAAATATGAGGCTGAGATATCTTTGGCTCTCCTCTGCCTCCTGAATGATTCAAGTTGAGATCCATGTACCTAAATAGTTAGATGTATTTAAAAAGTAACTGTGATAGCCTTTGGGTCTAAAGAGAAGTAATTTTCTTTTCTCTCTCTAGAAGGCATAAATTAAAAAGCCATTGATATATACAAAACCCAGTAAGACATATCATTTTATCTTCCATTCTGCAGATAAGAGCTACCATTTAGTTGAGCAATTCCTAAGTGCCAGGCCTGTGCTAAGTGTTGTACTAATATCATTTCATTCATCCTCATTGATCCTGAGGCCTATGACAAAGAAGCTACTGGGAAGGGGGGCCCTATGAGGAAGAGGCTCACTGACTAGCTATAGATGAATGAGCATAGTACTATTTCAGCTTAGTTTTACACTGGAGGAAACCAGGCTCAGAAAGCCCAGATGTGTAACTAGCGAACATGATTTGTGGTTCTATACAGGCACTTAATTATGCCTGAGTAGGTAGTTTTCCCAGCCTTGATTTCTGAGGCTCATAAGAAACAGGCCTCAGAAATCAAGGTGAGACCTATGGAACTCCAAAACGGCCTGCTCTGTCCATTCTGCATTACTGCCTTTTTTAATCCACACACTTGTATAAAACTTGACCTTTCCAAGTGAAACTAGCAATAAAACTGGTCATCTTTTACAAAGCAAAAGCTTTTTCTTTCTTTTAAAAGAATCTCACAACTACAATAAATACTTCTTTTTCAGGAACACTTAAAAAATATTTTCAGAACTTCAGCAGGTAAAGTATACTATTGAAAACAAAAATGTTACAGTACTATGACCTTGCTAATATATAATGCAAATACAAACCATTTATTATGCCTATAATATTCATTTTATCTGTGGTCTCTCAAAATTGCTGTGAGGGAATCAGTCTTAGGTCATGAGAAATGGATTCCATTGTTACTTATTATAGTTCTGTGCTAGGATGTCCTGTTAAATTTTGTGTTTATTATACATATTGTGATTTACCATATTATCTGAGTTGTGACCCAACCCTATGTGGCTGTGACTGGTACTACTTTTTAGATAATTCATTAAGCAAAATTTGTAACTTGGCCTAAAGGCTCTGCTTGACATAGCCATGCCCAGCTTTTCCGCTCACCTCTCTCCTATTCCCTCACAGCACTGGCCTTCTTCCAAGTTGTTTAACTGATAGTATCAAATCTTGCTCCCTCTTGCCACTGAGCCTTTTTTAAAGGTACTCCATCTTCCTGGAAATTCCCCACCACTGTCACAAAGCTCAGACTATCCTTTCACTTTTTAGCTCAAAACTCTCTTTCACAGTGAAGCCTACCCTGACTGCTCTAGACTAGGTATGTATTCCTTGCTCTGTCCTCCCATATGGCACCTTCCACATTTTATTTGACTAATTTCTGCATCTCCCACTAGACTACAAATTCCCTGAGGGTGAAGCACCTGTTGTGCAACACTATCCTCAGCACCTAGCTCAGTGCACAGCACATACACATTCATACAGTAAACCACTGAGTGCCTCGTGCATGTTAGGAACTGTTCTAGGTACCAGGTATATATCATGAACCTTAGATGCTAATATAGGGAAACAAATACAGGGGTAAGAGTATAAACAAAATGGAAAAAAACCTCAAACAATTACAGTGCTTTTGAGAACAATAAGGCAATGGTATGGGTGGGAAGGGAAGGGTTACTTTTCATTGGAGTGGCAAGACAAATTTGGAACAATGATTGACAGAGGCGAGATATGGGAGTGTGCCTCACCTAATACCTGGGGAAAGATCATTCCAAGTGGAGGAAGTAACCAGAGAAAAGGCCTAGAGCAGGAGGGTACCTGGAACAAGCAGTTCCCATATGGTGGGCACTCAATAATGATGTTTTGTATAAATGAGATGACACAGAAAAGTCACATAAACTGAAGCTGCTAATTATTACAGATGCCAAGGTGAAGCTAAGTGTTCTTCAGATAACGACTTTGTTGGTAGTAATACACTATGTGGTATATAGAACAAACATCTTTTCACGGGCCCCAAATCAACATTTACCTCTTCCTTATTGTCCCCTCCAAACAAACTTGCCCTTGTCATTGTGCTTGTCAAATCCCAAAATATATACCTGCTTCTGTTTCTCACTATTTAGCCATAAGCATTTCTTTTTTTTTTTTAATATTTTATTAATTTTTTACAGAGAGGTAGAGAGAGGAATAGAGAGTCAGAAACATCAATGAGAGAGAAACATCGATCAGCTGCCTCCTGCACACTCCCAACTGGGGGTGTGCCCGCAACCAAGGCACATGCCCCTGACTGGAATCGAACCTGGGACCCAGGCTGACGCTCTATCCACTGAGCCAAACCGGTCAGGGCCATAAGCATTTCTTACATAAATTGAATCTATGTACTTAGAGATGCTAAATTCCTTTTTAAAACAATGTCTCTGCTCTAGTTAGTTTGGCTCAGTGGATAGAGTGCCGGTCCACAGACTGAAGGGTCCCAGGTTCGATTCTGGTCAAGGGCACGTACCTCAGTTGCATGATCAATCCCTGGCCCTGGTTGGGGATGAATGTGGGAAGTAACCAACTGATGTGTCTCCTTCATATCGATGTCTCTGTCTCTGTCTCTGTCTCTCTGTCTCTCTCTCTCTGTCTCTCTCTCTCTTCCCTCCATCCCTCTCTCTCTAAAAATCAAAGGAAAAATAAAAATAAAACAATGTCTCCAATATAAACATGAAATGTCTTTTTCATGCCACTTGAGGTGGCAAATTCTAAGGTATGTTTCATTGCACTTAAATCACTGGGACTGACAACTGAACTCAAATATATGTATGTGAGCCAGCCAGTATGGCTCAGTGCTTGAGTGTCAACCTATGAACCAGGAGATCATGTTTCCATTCCCGGGCTGGACACATGACCGGATTGCAGGCTTGATCCCTAATAGGGGCCATGCAGGAGGCAGCAGATCAATGATTCTCTCTCATCATTGATGTTTCTAACTCTCTCTTCCTCTCCCTTCCTCTCTGAAATCAATAAAAATATATTTTAAAGGAATATTTGATTACCAAATTTAATGTCTCTTCAAAGGTTTTAATAGTACAATATACAGATGATATATGGAACTGTATACCTGAAACCTATATAATTTTATTACCCAATGTCACCCTGATAAATTCAATAATAAATAACTTTAAAGGTTTTAACAGTAAAAATAAAATACAGCCAAAATGAGAAACAGAAGAGGATTTTGTTCAAATCCCATAGGAAGTTATTATAAAGAAGCAGAAAAATTAACCTGTATGGTCAATAAAAGCATGCCAAAAAGATATGCCTATGGAAGGAATGAAAACAGCATCTAATATTTTTAAGTAAACTAAAAGAATTTAAGGAAATTATATAATATATGAGAGGACAAAATCAGAATTAGAACTCAGAAACAAGGTAATAGTACTCAAAAAACCCCACTCAGAACTCAAGAAAGAATTAGGTATCAAAGAAAGCATGTTATAAATGAAGACCAAATTACAAAGTATATAAGAATAAATAAATGCACTATGCCTTAAGAAACAGAGAGGATGAAAAGAAAATTTTAAAATCAAAAGGAAATTTAAAAATTTAAAGAATGATTTGAAAAATACAGAAGATAGGCAAAGAAGATTGAAATAGATATAATAGCAGTTCTCATGAACAAAAATAAAATAGAACGATGCTGAAAATTATAATTCAAGAAACTTTATTCTCAAAAACAAACAAAAACCTTGATATTATATATTGAAAATCACACCATATACCTGGGAAAACTGATCCAAAACAATTAGCCTGAAGCCTTTAAGGCAAAAAAACCTTTTTTAGGTTGTTACTGAATCAAAAGGGGGTTTTATTGAGAACTGAACTTTATTGACTAAGAAAAAACAACTTCGGTATCCAAATTATAGCACAGCTGACAGGGCCTTGCTGTACTTAGACCAGTTATTATTCAACTCATGAGTCTCTTCTACAACATTCCCAAAACATGGTCATTAAACTTTTGCTTAATATCTCCAGTTACAGGGAAACATTACTTATAACATCAGCATATTCCATTGTTGAACAACCATAATTGTTAGTTCTTTAATATCGAGTAAAAGACTGTCTTCGCCCAGCCAGCATGGCTCAGTGGTTGAACATTGACCAATAAACCAGGAAATCACAGTTCGATTCCCAGTCAGAACACATGCCTGCGTTGCAGGCTCAATCCCCCGTGTGAGACGTGTAGGAGGCAGCTTATCAATGATTCTCATCACTGATGTTTCTATCTCGCTCTCCCTTCTCCCTTCCTCTCTGAAATCAATAAAAATAAATATTTTTTTAAAGTCTGTTTTCTTATTTGTTCTAATTCTCTAAGTAGAGCCACAGAATAAATCTGGAATTTCTTCCCCTTACTACTAGCAGCCTTTTAATTAACTACAGACATTTGGTATAGGCTCCTTGAATCTACTTCTCTTCAGGTGGAACATCTCATTTCCTCCAAACATTTCTCAAATTTCTTTAACTGTAGCTAAAGACATAATCCAGGCAACTTCACATGGTGAGCCTGACCTTGTTGCTGGCAAGACAGGCAGTGCTGAGCTAAAATTCTGGCTGTGCCATATCCAGCTTAGGACTGGCCTTTAGTGAGTTTCTCAATCTCTCTGAGTCTCAGTTTGCACCTGTGTAAAACAGTGATGATCATGACTTACGTGATTTAAGTGAGATGATGAGTAGAATGTGTATACTAAATTCCTGGCACAGAATGCACGTAAAGCAAAAAATCTTCTGGGCCTCCAGTCAAAAAGAGCAAGTCATTTGAAAAGCGGGGGGAAACATCAGACTGCCATAACTTTGAGAGAAGCTCTTAAAGCCAGAGACAATAGAATAGAGTGTTTAAAATACTCAAGAAAAGAATATTTGAACCTATATTGTGTTATATCAAAATGTATATCTATCTAAACAAATTTTCAAGCATAAAGGTTATAGAAAACTAACATGCAACAGTTCCAGGAGCATTTTCCCATGACTTTCTAAAAGATGTACTAGGGAATACTAGTAAGCTTTGGACAACCAAATTAATTGAAGAAATATCATCATAAGTACTGATAGTAAGCATTCTATGCATAGAGATTTACATGTAAAACTAACACTCGATGATGGTTACAAGTGAGAGTAGGGTGCATAGTGGCTGTTGGCTCTGACAATGTAGATACAGTATAGTTATTAAAAAAAAGAAAAGGAAAATGAGAGGGCATACAAGAGGAGTAGAGTAACAATGCTGCCTTCCTTGTAGTTAGTAATGATGAGTAAAATGGTATTTCTTCAAATGAGATGCAGAGGAGATGGAAGGCAGGGGAACTAAAAAATTATTAGCTAATTTTAGCAGGGAACCAATAAATAATAACTAAAAATAGATAAGATTAAAATATTATATAATATTGTGGCAGACTGTAAAATAGCCAAAAATTCCTTTTTTTTTTTTACTCCTCACCCAAGGATATTTTTTCAGAGAGTGGAAAAAAGGGGTGTGAGGGAGAAGAGAGAGAGAAAGAGAGAGAGAGAGAGAGAGGAGAGAGAGAGAGAGAGAGAGAGAGAGAGAGAGAAATGGATCAGTTGCCTCCTATGCATACCCCGACTAGGGCTGGGGATCAAACCTGCAACCCAGGTATGTGCCCTAGACTGGGAATTGAACCCGAGACCCTTCAGTGCTCAGGCTGACACTCTATCCACTAAGCTACACCGGGCCAGGATTCTTCCTTTTTATTATGCACCACCTTTCCAATGTGACTTTTCTGCTCTCCTCATTAAGAGGTGCACTGTATTTACTGCTCCCCTTGAATCTAAGATTGACATGTGACCTGATTTGGTCAAAGGTATGTTAATAAGCATAATGCAAACAAAAGGAACTAATGGGCAATGAAAAAAGGGGGTAAATAACAAAGGTGTTACATAATAGCATTAGAATATAGTAGCCCTTGGAACATAATGTAAGTTGCTCTTTAAAAAAACCACACAAAACAATAAACAAAAGCAAAATCATACTAAGTAATGGGAGAGAGAATAAGTAAAATAGACCATACAGAGAAAGACTATTCATATAAAAGATTTGTGTATATACATGTTACATAAAACAATGAGACAAAACTGAGGCCAAACATATTGATTATATGAATAAATTTAAATGGGCTCAAATTCACCTAATAAAAGAAAAAAAATTTAGGTACACTCTCCCTCCAAGGAGCACACCTGTGCTATTCTCTTTCCACTTACCTACCCCACAGGCACATGTCCCCTAACTTCTAAGAGACCGCATGAGACTTGAAAGCAGAGGAGCAATGGGTAGGGGCAGCTCACCCTGGGCTAACTCCCAGAAACTGTCTCCAAGGCCCCCTTCCCTCTGTGTAGTCCTTCCCTTTGGATATTCCCATCTCCCATCCCCTTTTCCTTAAATACAATTTTCTTTTTAAAAATAATCTAAACTAATAAAAGCGTAATATTAAAATTAACCGTCCTTTCAGGAAGCCTAAGCCACGCCCACCAATCAGAGCAACTGTATGCAAATTAACCCAGCCAACATGGAGGCCGCCACTCACGGACCTGAGTAAACGGCAGCTTCCATTGCAGCAGGAGTGAAATGAAACTGTTTGCGGGCCGGCTTCGCTTATCCTGGCTCCAGGCAAAACATATTTGCAACAATGGCTCAATCATAAACAGCAGGCCTGGCCTGACTACTAAGGGTAACACTGTCTCATTATAGAAGGCTTGAGGTGAAGCAGAGAGGAGGTTTCGTTACTAGGCCTAAGCTTAAAGGAACAGTGCATCAATTATAGAAGATAAACAAATCCCAGAAACCTGTTTCCAGCCAGCCTTGCTGGGACGTTGGGTCAATGGGAGCTGTGGGCAGCCTGAAAGCACCCCTCAGCCCATCACCCACACTGGCCACAACCCAAAGGGGTGAGGGACGTTACTGGGGTGCTTGGCTAGCCTGCAAACAGCCATCAGCCCCTCACCCACGGTGGCCAGGTATCCCAGTAGGGACCCAAAACCTGAAGGGACTATGGGCAGCCTGAAAATGCCCCTCAGCTCCTCATCCAGACTGGCCAAGTGCCCCAGTAGGAACCCAAAACCTGAAGGGACTGTGGGCAGCCTGTAAACAGCCCTCAGCCCCTCACCCAGGCTGGCCACACCCCCATGGGATCAGGGTCTCCACTGGGGGCCTTGGCCAGCCTGCAAACAGCCATCAGCCCCTCACCCAGGCTGGTCAGGCACGCCAGCAGGTGGACATCCCCAGAGGGGTCCCAGACTGTGAGAGGGCACAGGTCGGGCTGAGGGACCTCCCGAGTGCACAAATTTTTGTGCACCGGGCCCCTAGTCTAAACTAATAAAAGCGAAATATTAAAATTAACCGTTTCTCCGAGACAGGGTAAGCCACGCCTACCAGCCAATCAGAGCGGCTGTATGCAAATTAGCCCAGCCAACATGGCGGCCGCCACTCACGGACCTGAGTAAACAGCCCTTTCCACTGCGGCAGGAGCGAAAGTGAAGCCGCG